>PVHX01009757.1:0-66802 GCA_004024805.1 Geosciurus inauris
GAACTCATTCTACAAAGCCAGAATCACCCTGATGCCAAATGAGACAAAGTCATCAAAGAAAACAAAACTTTGGACCAATATACTTGATGAACATAGATAAAAAAATTGTTAATAAAATAATGAAAAACTGCATACAAAAACACATTAAAAAGAGAGTGCACTGTGATCAATCAAGTTTCATCTCAAGGATGAATGCTGGTTCAACAGATGGTAATCAACAAATGTAATTCACATAAACTTAAAGACAAGAATCACAATTATCTCAACAGATGCTGAAAAGGCATTTGACAAAGAATAGCACCCAATTATGTTTAAAACACTAGAAATACTGGGGATAGAAGGAATTTACCTCAACATTGTAAAGGCTATAAATGACAAACCCAAGGCCAACATTATTCTGAATGGAGAAAAATGAAAAGTATTTCCTCTAAAAACTGGAATAAGGATGCCCACTTTCATCACTCCTATTCAACACAGTCCTTGAAACTCTAGCCAGAGCAACTAGGCAAGAGAAAAAAATTAGAGGAATATGAACAGAAAAAGAAGAGCTCAAATTATCTGTTTGCCGACTACATAATCCTATATTTAGAAGACCCAAAAAACTCCACCAGAAGACTTCTAGAGCTCATAAATGTATTCAGCAAAGTAGCAGGATACAAGATCAACATCCACACATCAATCACATTCCTATACTCCAATGATGAATCTGTTGAAAAAGAAATTAGGAAAACTATCCTATTTACAATGGACTAAAAACAAAAACAAAACCTTGGGAGTCGATCTAACAAAAGAAGTGAAAGACTTCTACAATGAAAACTACAGAACACTAAAAAAATTTAAAGAAGGGCTGAGGTTATGGCGCAGTGGTAGCATGCTCGCCTAGCACATGTGAGGCACTGGGTTCGATCCTCAGCACCACATAAAAATAAAATAAAGATATTCTGTCTACCTACAACTAAAAAAATAAAATAAAATATTAAAAAAATTAAAGAAGACCTCCAAAGATGGAAAGACCTCTCATGTTCTTCGACAGGCAGAATTAATATTGTCAAAATAGCTATACTACCCAAAGCTCTATACAGATTCAATGCAATTCCCATCAAAATTCCAATGATGTTCTTCACAGAACTAGAAAAAGCAGTTATGAAATTCATTTAGAAAAATAAGAGACCCATAATAGCCAAAGTAATCCTTAGTGAGAAAAGCAAAGCAGGAGGCATCACAATATAGAACTCAAATTACACTACAGAGCTACAGTAACAAAAACAGCATGGTACTGGCACCAAAAAAGGCATGAAGACCAATGGAATAAAGATATAGAGACAAACTCACACAAAGACAACGATCTCATACTAGACAAAGGTGTAAAAAACATACATTGGAGAAAAGATAGCCATTTTAACAAAAGATGCTAGGAAAACTGGAAATCCGTATGTAGTAGAATAAAACTTACCCCTATCCCTCACCCTGCACAAAATTCAAAGTGGATCAAAGACCTAGGAATTAGACCAGAAACCCTTCAACTCCCAGAAGAAAATGTAGGCTCACACTCTAACATGTACGTTGGCTCAGGAACCGACCTGCTTAGCAAGACTCTTAAAGTGTGAGGAGTAAACTAACTAACTAAATGGAATGACATCAAATTAAAAAGCTTCTTCACAGGGCTGAGGGTGTAGCTCAGTGGTACAGTGCTTGTCTAGCACGTGTGAGGCACTGGGTCCAATCCTCAGCAACACATAAAAATAAATAAAGCAAATGTATTGTGTCCATCTACAACTAAAAATAATTTTTAAAAAAACAGCTTCTTCACAGCAAAAGAAACAAGAGCGTGAAGAGAGAGCAAACAGAAAGGCAGAAAATTCTGCCACCTGATCCTCATTAATATCCAGGACATACAAAAAACTCAAAAACTTAACACTAAAACAAAACCAAACAAACCCGCCACCACCAAATAACCTAATCATAAATGGGCAAAGAAACAAAACACACACTTCTCAAAAGAAGCAATACAAAGGTCAAAAAATACATGATAAAGCGTTCAACTTTTCTAGCAATTAGAGAAATGCAAATTAAAACTACACTGAGATTATGGGGCTGGGGTTATGGCGCAGTGGTAGCGTGCTCGCCTAGCACGCGGGAGGCACTGGGTTCGATCCTCAGCACCACATAAAATAAAAATAAAGATATTCTGTCCACCTATAACTAAAAAATATTTAAAAAAAAAAAAAAAACTACACTGAGATTATATCTCACTCTAGTTACAATGGCAATTATGAAGAATACAAGTAACAATAAATGTTGGGGAGGATTTGAGGGAAAAGGTACACTTATACATTGTTGGTGGGGACTGCAAATTAGTCCAACCACTCTGGAAGGCAGTATGGAGATTCCTCAAAAAACTAAAACTCGAACTCCCCATATTACCCAGTTACCCTACTCCTCCGTATATATTCAAAAAACTTGAAATCAGCATCCTACAGTGACGCACCCACATCAATGTTTATAGCGGCACAATTCACAACAGTCAAGCTATGGAGCCAACCTAGGTGCCCTTCAACAGATGACTGGATAAAGAAAATGTGGTATATATACACAATTGAGTATTATTCAGGCATAAAGAATGACTTTATGGCATTTGCCAGTTAACTGATGGAACTGGAGATATTATACTAAGTGAAATAAGCCAGTCCCCAAAAACCAAAGGTAGGGGCTGGAGTGTGCTCAATGGTAGAGAACTTGCCTAGCATTAGTGAGGTACTAGGTTCGATCCTCAGCACTACTTAAGAAGTTTAATAAAATGAAGGTATTGTGTCCAACTAAAAAAAAAATAAAAAGGTCAAAGGTAGAATGTTTTCTCTGATATGTAGAAGCTAATCCAAAATAGGAGGGTGGGCGGATAAAAAAAGAATAAAGAATGGTGTAGATGACAAAGGGGAATGAAGGGGAGGGAAGGGATAGAGAAAGAGTGCAATGAATCTGACCTAACTTTCCTATGTACATATATGAATATACCACAGTGAATCTCATTATCATGTACATCCATAAGACACTAATTCAAAAAAACTATAAATAAATAGCAGAAAGATTCAGTAGAAGGAAGGGAACAGGGGAAGGGAGGAGGAGAGGGGAAGAGGAAGTACTGGGGACTGAATTAGAAAAAATGATACTCCACTGCTTTTATAATTATGTCAAAATGAATCCTATTGTCATGTACAACTAAAAAGAACCAATAAAAAAGTAATATGTATATGGAACATTGTCTGTGTACTATATAAACACTTTCAGTGAGAAATGGCATAACACCCTGTAATCAAATTAATTTTTATAGTAATATTTAGACAAAGCTATGTTAGTTTAGGCTAGGTCGATTCAGGCCATGTCAGTGTCTTCCATCAAAGACATTGTAAGCTCCCGTTCTACCCCAAAAATGGATTTTAAAACTTCTGAGATTTGAAATTATATGAGAGTGTATAGGTCTGCAGTTAGTCACACAAGATCATGTAAAAGTAGTCTTTTCCCTTGCCCACCTTCTACCAAAAAAAAAATCATGTGAGAAAACATTTTATTCACATTAAAGATAATATGTTTACATGGGGGGGGGTGTTGGAGATTGAACCAGGACTTCATGCACCATAAGCACATGCTCCATCACTGGGCTATACTCCCAGCCCTGAAACTATCTTTTAAATTGACATTTTTCTGTAAAATCCCATTGCATTACTGCAAATGAAGATTATCTGCTTTAATTTTCTTCAAAGAATCTTATCCCACATGGGGTTCTTCTAATATAACCTATTATTAGAATACCATTTTCCCCTATCAAAATGCATTTTTAAAAGAAGATTTAAAGTATATCACACTACACTATCTATGCAACAGTCTTAGATGTAGCCATCTAAGAATTTTGGCTCTAGTGAGGAGTTAATCGAATTTTGGGGAGGTATCTGAACTTTTGATTGACTTTTTCTAAAATGAAATTATATATTCTTAGCATTCTCTTAGTATTTCCAGTTATAATTTTTTAAAAATGTTTTGTGGTTCTGGTGATGGAACACAAAGCCTCACCGCATGTGCTCTAGCCCAGTTATGGAAAAAATATCTGCTACAAACATTTAGTATAGTCCAAAATTCATTCTCTTTAGCTGTTTAAATGATTTGAAAAAGAAAATCTTCAGAATAGTCACTAAGGAAGTCTTGTAGATAATATTTCTTCTTTTTTTTTTTTTTGGTACTGGGGATTGAACTCAGGAATACTCAACCACTGAGCCACATCCCCAGCCCTACTTTGTGTTTTGTTTAGAGACAGGGTCTCAGTGAGTTGCTTAGTGCCTCGCTGTTGCTGAGGCTGGCTTTGATTCTCCTGTCTCAGTCTCCCAAAATGCTGGGATTACAGGCGTGCGCCACCGCGCCCAGCTGTAGATAATATTTCTTAAAGAGGGTACGAAAACCCAAATCAAAAAAGAATCATTGGGCTGGGGTTGTGGCTCAGTGGTAGAGTGCTTGCCTGGCATGCATGAGGCACTGGGTTCAATTCTCAGCATCGCATACAAATAAATAAAGATCCATCAACAATTAAAAAAATACTTAAAAAATAAAAGAATCATTAGAAGAGATATTCAATTATTAGAAATAGTTTTAAGACATTTTTAAAGTAATTATCCACTTTGGGAGGCTGAGACAGGAGAATCCCGAGTTCAAAGCCAGCGTCAGCAATGGCAAGGCGGTAAGCAACTCAGTGAGACCCTGTCTCTACATAAAACACAAAACAGGGCTGGAGATGTGGCTCAGTGGTCGAGTACCCCTGAGTTCAATCACTGGTACCCCCTCCCAAAATGATAAGTAATTATCATCATTAGCGCATATTCCTTGTACCAAATAATGAGTTTCACCGTGAAATTTCCATATATGCATATAACACACTTCGATCACATCCTCCCTATTATCTTCTGTAACCCCTTCACCCTAACTCTGGTCCTCTTCCTTTTTTCTTGACAGTCCCCCTACTACTTTCATGTTGTCTTCCCCTCAGCCTAGATTCCAGTGAGAAAACATCAACACTTGTCTTTGTCTGTCTGACTTCCTTGAACATGCTGATCTCCAATTCCATTTACTATCCTGCAAATGATATAGTTTCATCCTTCTTTATGGGTGAATACTATTATTCCACTGTGAACCACATTTTCTTTATCCATTCACCCACTGATGAGCATCTAGGGTGATTACAGAACTTACCGTGTTTACAGAACTTACCATGTTGAGACAAACAATGGATATGCAGGTATCTCTTTTATATGCTGGTTTTGATTCTTTCAAGTAAATAACCAGGAGTGGTATATGCATTTTCTCATTTATGAAAATTAGATTTATTTTAAATACTAAACTTTAAAACTATTGCACATTCAGATGTATATTAAGATTTAAAATTAGTAATGTCAATATTTATGGTTAACCTTTAAGGAAAATGTTTTTGTCTTCTATTAATAGAGTTTGAAAAGTTGGGATTTGTTCTTGAGTCTTAGGAAAATTATAAAAGTTACAGAACAGATCACAATATGCAGAGCATATCTGCTAAATGTTCTCTTCTCCATCTACCCCAGAATCTTAATTTTTCCATAACCTCATTTAGAAGAAATAATATGTTTGTTGCTTAAAGTTTTAAAAATCACTCAGAATAGAGAAAAGTAATACCCTAAAATCCACTCTCCCCACAAAGAAAACTTGTAACAATTTAATTTCTACTTTTCTAGGGTTTTAACATAACTTCAAACAGTTTTAAACAGGATATATTACAGAAAGTTCTGTTAAAAAGTTACTTTCAGAGTATATGAGCATTGCAGGAACATTGCCACATGCAAAATTTTACTTTGCCTTTTAAAAATCCCAAGCCATGAACCTGTAATCCCAACACTCGGGAGGCTGAGGTAGGAGAACACCTGAGCTCAGGAATTCAAAACCAGTCTGGGCAATATGGTGAGACCCTCTTTCAAAAATAAATAGATGCCGGGGCTGGGATTGTAGCTCAGCGGTAGAGCGCTTGCCTCGCATGCGTGAGGCCCTGGGTTCGATCCTCAGCACCACGTACAAAGCAATAAAATAAAGACATTGTGTCCATCAACAAAAAAATATTAAAATAAATAAATAAATAAATAGATGCCTACATAGACATACGTTATGTATGCATGCCATAATTTACATAACCAAATCTACAGAGTCATATCCAATTTTTCAATACCACAGTGTCACAATGCTGTTACATCTTTGCCCATTCAACATTATTAGAAGAAATTTCAAAAAGCATGATTACTAGATTAAAAGATATACACATTTCTAGTTCTGGGATGCGCTGTCAGAAAAGGTGCAATTTATACTTCTAGCACCTTTCATGAAAATGTACAAGAAACTGGGCATTGCTAACTTCTGTAATCTGAAAGGGAAACTGAATCTCAATATATTTATTAGTCCCTTTATTGCTTTATAATTTTTGCCCATTTTTTCCTATTTGGTTGTTCTTTTTATTGATTTGCAACACTTCCTATATTAATGTGAAAATATCGAGAGATTAGTAAAATTAACTTGTTAAAACTATTATGGCTTTTGCCATAAATGTTTAGATTTTTTTTATATAGTCAGTCTTCTCCTTTTATTTATTTATTTATTTTTAAAATATTTTTTTAGTTGTAGATGGACACAATGTCTTTATTTTATTGCTTTGTATGTGGTGCTGAGGATCGAACCCAGGGCCTCACGCATGCAAGGCAATCGCTCTACCGCTGAGCTACAATCCCAGCCTCAGTCTTCTCCTTTTCAACTTCTGGGTTTCATGTTTCCTGCTGTAAACATTTTTACATCAGAAAACAAATTTATATGTAAGGAGTTAGGACAATATCTGATAAAATTATTTTAATTTGTGTTATAATCTCTAAATTAGACTATGAGGGTAAACACTAATCAGGGCAGAGAGCCTATATTAGAGTTTATAAGCACAATTATTATTGCTTAGGTAATTCAGTATACCATTTAAAAATTTTTTATTAAATCCTAAATATGACTATAACTCAATTACCTGGTGTTGCTGGGAAATGAAACAGAGAGATTTCCTAAATCTCACAGAAATCTTCCAACAGAAATGCACAATATTTGGCTTGTCCTTCACTGAACTTCCCGAGACTCTGCTTAACTGACAGTTCTTCCTCCATTATTTGTACAATAGGTATTTCTCTTCAGTCAGCAATAGGCCTGACCTCTAGAGTACTACCTAACCCATTTCTAAACTGCCTTCCCTAAGCTTTTGTTAATGCCTTTGTTCTCTGACTACAAACTAGAAAACACAAAGACTGACAAGGGTCAGATGAAAAAACGCTATGCCAAAATAAGGAAATCTCCATCCTCAGGTAGTGGTAAAGTAAAAGTTTTGTCATAACTATAACTCAGGGATTCAAGTTGCTTATTTATTTTATTTTAGGTACCAGAGATTGAACCCAGGGGCACTTAACCACTGAGCCACATCCCCAGCCCTTATTCTGAGACAAGGCTTCTTTATGTTGCTGAGGTTGGCCTTGAACTTGCAATCTTCCTGCCTCAGCCTCCCCAGTTGCTGGGATTACAGGCATGCGCCACTGCGCAAAGCAGGATTCATGTTATTTTAATCTGATTTTTAAAAAGTTTACTTACTCATAACTTTGCAAATGTTCATGTAAGCTGAGGTTGCCAGAAGCTGAGCAGATAAATGAAGGGTGTTTAAAGGTTGTGCAGCCTCAACTACTAAAAGGGGTACAACAATGCAAATTAGTGCTTGCCCATGCCAAAAACTCTAAGATGCTAACCAGGTTTTCAAATAATGATAAACTTTAAACAACTGACAAACAGAAAAAGTACACTGGAATAATCTCTCAGATAGCTGCCTCATATTTACTTTTTTATAAGTATATATCAAATTTTAACTCAAGTATTAGCCAAGAATGTTTTATTTGGCTCCATTCTTAATGTAAACACAAATAGTTCAATAGAGTTAAGCAACTTCAAGATAAAATTAAAAGACTATTACATTTCCACAGAAAAATGCCCTTCTTAATATAGCCAATCCTTAACTTTCCTGGGAAAAGGAATGAAGCAATGTGAAAAATTCCTGAAACTGTAAATGCACCTAAAATTTGGAATACACTTCTTTTGTTCTAGTAGATACACTTCAAGAATTGTTATGTTTATCCATTACCTCCTAAACTCACCTTCTTATCACTTTCCTCTTTGCTTGCTCTATTTTAAACAATCTCTGCTATTCTTTTGAAAACCATGCCATGCATTTTCTCACCAGAGGTTAGTAACTGCTACCCTTCCAATGGGAAAACCCTTCAACCAGACAGCCAAGCAGCTCATCCCTCACTTCCTTCATACCTTGTCCCCATTATCAGAAGTCTTCTATGACAGGACTATAAAAAGAACAAGTCCTTAGCTCAGTGGTAGAGCACTTGTCTAACAAGTTGAGGCCCTGAGTTCCATCCCCAGCTGGCAAAGATGCACTTTACACTGTCCTGCACCAGGAATATCTGACACATCTGTTTGTTTTTACAATATGTATATTTAAACTTTCATAATCCCTTCTGTGTGTTTGATCTGATAAATTAACACCTCAACTTCAAGGAGTGGCACCTTTGTTGATTCTTTAAGAAACCATATGACATTCTCTTATGCTAATGTAAGATAGGACTCTCTTTTTTTTAAAAGTTCATACTTTTAAACTTCATACTTCAGGGTATGAAGTTCATAGTATAGTTCTCCATGCATTCCTTATTAAACCCATATTTCTCTTGAGTGAAAATATAATCAGTCAGTAACAAACCCCTGAAAACTTAAGACAAGCAAGCTGCTATTAAATTTTCTTTTTTCTAGTTGACATGACCTCAGTTAGTCTCAACTTCTAAGTTTACTCAACCTTTTTCAAAATCACAGAAAAAATTGTTTCACAATTCAGCACTTTTTATTATGTTCATGTTCATGTAGCATCACAACCAATTTTAGAACACTTTCATCACCCCATAAAGGCCCATAACCATTAGCAGTCACTCCCAATTTCCTCTCAATTCCCCAACTGTAGAAAAACTACTCTATATATTTCAAACATTGGCATAAATGAAATTATATCACAAGTGGTCTTTTGTGACTTCCTTCTTTCACTTAAATATAATGTTTAACGTTCATCCAAACTGTAACATGTACCAGGCATTTCATTTCTCTTTATCTGTTGTATAATATTCCAGTGTATGAATGTACCACATTTATTTTTATTCATTCATCCATGTATTGATAGACATTTAGACTGTTTCCACTTTTGGTTATTATGAATAATGCTGTTATAAACATTTTCATACAAACTGTATGGACATGTTTCATGTTTTTTGAGTAGAGACCTAGGAGTGAAACTAACATGTATTTTTGTTTATTTTCTTTTTTGACCATTTAATAATTTATTTCATCATTCTTACTATTCATATTGAGATTAAGGAAGAAATTTTAGCCACTTTCACAGTGTTATATACATCCAAAACTTTTTTTTAAACTTGTTTTTAGTTGTTGAGGAACCTTTATTTTTTTAAAAAATATTTATTTCTTTTAGTAGGTGGATCTTTATTTATTTTTATGTGGTGCTGAGGATCGAACCCAGTGCCTCACCCAGGCATGCTACCACTGCGCCATAGCCCCAGCCCGAGGGACCTTTATTTTATTCATTTATTTATATGCGGTGCTGAGAATCAAACCCAGGGCCTCACACATGCAAGACAAGTGCTCTACCACTGAGCCACAACCCCAGCCCTACATCCAAAACTTTTAAATGTGGGATAAAGAGATTGAGTTAAATTCCTGAGTTGAACCTGGCCCTATTATTCAATGTGATGTCACCATGTACCCACAGAACTCTGGATACATATGAAAGATTAAATGAAGGGCCCTTGATGTCAGTTCCTACTGCCCAGCAATTGAACATCTTTCAGAATTTCACTGAATAACCTGTACGGGACATTTTATGTAAAAGATGCCCTAGCACTATTGAAATGGTGGGATTATTTTCTCTAATACACACATCTGGGAAAAAAAGAAAACATAAAATGTGGCATTTCTTACTACGGATAATCGAGCAGGAGGCCCGGCCAGATGTCTACATACTCTTCTGGAAGAGATTGTGAATGTAAAAACATCTAATGTATTGTTGGAGAAAATAGAAGGTGAAAAAAACAAAAAACACCCCAAACTACAATACTACCAATATCCAAGAATTAAAGTTTGAAAAATGAGGACAATCTTATGATAGGCATTTCTTCTCTAAGCTAGGAAATCTTTAATATACTAATTAAATTTCCCATGCCAAAGTTAGATAGTGACAAATAATAAACCAATAAACTAACACTCCTATAGTGCTTCATGTAGGTCAAGCAGATATCTGCATGCAAACTCTGATAATAGTAGCAGAAAAGTATTATCCAATCTACTTTTACTCATGATTTAAAATGAGGCAAAAGTAATTACGTGAGAATGACACGTTCACCCAGCTAGTAACTGGTGGGACATCATTTGAATGAAGGCCATGTGGGTGCAAGATATATACCATGAAATCCCTCACAAATCTGCACTTCCATAAAGAAACTGTGAAAATGGGCATGTGGGATTATTTTGCTGGTGGATTTCTATTTTCACTGTCCAATCTTCACATCAACAGTCTTTGATGAACAATTTCTATCTAAGTAGCACTATTTCACATACTGTGATTTCAAAGCCAACTCTACCCTCAAGAAATCTGACAAAGATTGGTAGCAATTCAGCAATATAATTCATGTACAGAAGTGCACTGGTGAACATGTTGATAACTGAGAAGAAATCTTTTCCACCTTCTACCGGTCCCCGTGGAATGGAATGAGAATGTGGAAGTATGTGAAGCTATTTCCTAGAAGATCCCTGTTTACAATGGTCCAAATTGACATCAACAGACTTGGTGAACAATTTTAATCTAACCATCAAGCTTGGCATACTGCAGATCCAAAGACAAATAAGATGGCATCTCCATTCTTAGGAAATCTAAGGGTGTTCCAGGTACTTGGAATCTGAGACTAGAAGATCACAATGTTGAGATCTGCGTGGACAACTCAGTGAGACCCAATCATCTGTGGGAAGCCAAGCCAGGAATCATGTTGGGATTACTGTCTTTTTATTTATTTTCTGTTCTTCCTTTTCCTTTCTCCATCATAAACTATGTAAGGTCAGAGTTTTTGTTTTTTTTTCACTGTTGTATCTCCAGAGCCAGAACTTTGTGTGGTGCATATAATAAGTGTACATCAAACTTTGCTGAATGCATGAATAGAATAGTAAAAAATTTTTGCTTTCTCTGAATACACAAATTAGCAGAGATAGAGAGACATTTCCTATTCAAAATGGTAAAGGGATTATAATTTTGCTGTGGAAAATTGAGAAATTGCCTATATAGATAATTCAGATTTGATCAAATTTATAGTTAAACCTTTAATTTTTGTATTAGATGGACGGTCACTATTTGCATTAGATCTTAAAATCTCATTTAACTATTTCTGAATTTCCTTCTATAGCTGTTCCAAATTTTTTCCTGTCTTTGGCTCATTTACCTCCCTCAGCAGATAACTTCATTTCCTATTTCTCAGGTAAGAATGAAGTCAAGCCCAGCGCAGTGGCACACGCCTGTAATCCAGTAGCTTGGGAGGCTGAGGTAGGAGGGTTATGAGTTCAAAGCCAGCCTCAGTAACTTAGCAAAACCCTAAGCAACTCAGTGAGATCCTGTCTCTAAATAAAATATTAAAGGGTTGGGGATGTGGCTCAGTGGTTCAGCCCCTCTGGGTTAAATCCCAGGTACCAAAAAAAATATATAAACAAAAAAAACCCAAAAAACTGAAGTCAAACAAGTATTCTTTCTACCTAATATCTGTGAGTATTGTTATAGTCTTCTCCTTTCTTTTACCATACATTTCTAAAAAGTAAAATATATATATATACAAATATATATATAAAATATTCACTTCTCAACATCCTACATCTTAATCCCTTTTATTTTTTTATTTTTATTTTTAAATATTTATTTTTTAGTTGTAGGAAGACAGAATATCTTTATTTTATTTTTACGTGGTGCTGAGGATCGAACCCAGTGCCTCACGTATGCTAGGCAAGCGCGCTGCCACTGCGCCACAACCCCAGCCCTCTTAATCCCTTTTAAATGAAGCTGGAGATGTTAATTTGCAAACCTTTCCCTAATGAAACTTCCCAAACTGAATGTTTCTCCCCAGTTTTTCCTTCTTTGATGTCTTCATGACATCAAGAATTATTACTTTTCTCGAAACAGTTACTTGCCTCAGGACACCATATATTATAGTTTTTCCATTATGACTCCTTTTCCTTTCCTTACCAAAACATGGGCTGTCCCAATGTTCTGTTCTTGATGTGGTCTTTACTATTTTCTCTCTATTCTTTCCTATGAATCAACATCATTGGTATTACTACCACAAGAATAAATTACTTGGGCCAGGGTAAGTTCAGTGATAGTGCCACGACCTTGTGTTTGATCCCCGGCATCGAAAAAAATAAAATTGAAAAAAATTATTTGAAAATATGCAATTCCAGCCTAATCTCTCCCAATCCCCAATCTTTTTTTTTATAATTTTTTTTAGTTGTAGATGGATGCAATATCTTTATTTTATTTATTTTTATGTGGTGCTGGGGATTGAACTCAGTGACTCATGCATGCGAGGCAAGCACTCTACCACTGAGCCACAGCCACAGCCCCCAATCTCCAATCTTAAATCTTAAATTTCAAGCTGGATATTAACCTCTAATGTATTACAAAAAGCTCAAATTCGACATACCAAAACCTTAAAGAATAATTTTTTAAAGCACCTGACAACATATGAAGCTTTCAATAAATGTGTGAAAGATAAAGGTAGGAAAGGAAACTCAGTTTTCCCCATATAAATGTCTTATTTTTACTGAAAACACCTTAGGCAATCAGGATCAAAACTCTCTCCTCTATAACAACCTGGTTCACCAATCCCAATGCAAACAACTTAGATCAAGTTGTTATTATTTTAGTGTCACTCCCCCCCACAAAAAATAAATAAAAACAATCAAACTTGGTCTCTGCTCCCATAGTAGTTCATCTACTAAACATCAAATCAGTTCTCCTAAAATAGAAGTTCAATTAAGAATACAGAATATGTACAAACTTCTAGCCATAAATTGTTCCTCCTGTTCATACTCTGCATTTTTTATACATTAAATGAGCAAACAACAACAACAACAAAAACAATCTGCAAAAAGTAAACAAAAAAGGAATCCTGGTGAATCTAGGAAACATCACTTACTTTAGCCTAGTTTTATAGAATTATTCATTAAACAAATACATGAGTAACAACTATGTGCCCAGCACTGTGGTAAGCACCAGGGGTTACAGTGGTGAATAACAAGTCTTGGTTCTTATGTTCCTCACAATCAAATGCACATGCCTGTAATCCCAGCAGCTTGGTAGGCTGAGGCAAGAAGATGTTGAATTCAAAGGCAGCCTCAGCAAAAACGAGGTGCTAAGTAAGTAACTCAGTGAGACTCTGTCTCTAAATAAAATATGAAACAGGGCTGAACGTGTGGCTCAGTGGTCTAGTGCCTAAGTTCAATCCCTGGTACCCCCACCACCACCCCCCCAAAAAAAGAGAGAGAGAGAGAAAAATGGACATTTAAACAAATGTATAAACAAAGCTAAACACTGGAACAAATACCATGAAAAGCATGGACTGCTATGAGAAAGAATGAATAGAGATGATTTACTGACAGTGTGGTGATGCTGAGGAACAGTCAATCAGCCACCCTCTCCACACCAGGTGCTTTACTAGCCCCTCCCCAGCCCTTTTTATTCTTTATTTTGAGATAAGGTCTTGCTAAGTTGCCCAGGTTAGCCTTGAACTTGTTATCCTCAGCCTCCTGAATCACTCGGATTAAAAGTGTGTGCTACTGTACTCAGAAAAGCATACCAGTTTAGCAAATTCTAGAAACAGAAAGTCAAGGTGGCTGGTGCAGAGTAAGCAAAATGAGTGGAGGGAAGAATGATGTGAGATGAGGCAGGACGGAGGCAGAAGCCAAGTTATGCACATTCCTACAGCCTTTCCAAACTTTATCATAGAAACTCTTCTAGGAAAAACCAATAATATGTCATGTATAGTATTCCATGAAGTATGCTCAATCATATTATAGTAGTTAAGGTATGAAGTAAGGAAGGTGTGCACTGGGCTAACATTGCTACATTTAAAAAAAATATTTTTTAGTTGTAGATGGACACAATATCTTTATTTTTTTTTGTATTTATAATATATAAATGTATATTTATTATGTTATAAATATATATGTATTTCTTGTGGGGGAGTGGTTGGGGAAACATTTTGAAGTACTTTTTAGCAGGGGTGAGGGGGCTACAGAGGAAGTGGATGCGGGCAGGTGCTGAAGAGAAGGGTTTCATGCAGGTGTGACATCATCTGCTGCACATTTTTAAAAGATGCTCTGTGATGGGAAGCTGGGGCTTCAGTGTGTAGAGCTGGGCAGGAGTCTGATGAGGGTTCATTCCATACCTCAAGGGCATCTGAGATATTCCTTTACTGTACTGCTTCCTGAAGTAGTCTGAAATTGCTTCATCATATTGTGCTGTGTGAGTGAATGCCTTCAAGGCCAACTGGCGTCTTGTCTCCAAGGAGGTGTCCTTACTATGGGAGCTCTGCATCTCTGTGGACACGGCCACATAGTCCTCTGGTTCACACACGACTGTCACTCGGGCATGGTTTTTGGCTGCAGCTCTCAGTAAAGTCACTCCACCAATATCAATTTGCTCAACAGCCTGCTCAACAGTTACCTCTGGAGAGGCCACTGTCTTCACAAAGGGATACAGATTACAGGCAACAACTCTTATAAGATTAAAATCAAGTCTGGCCATGTCAGCATTATCTTCTGGGGTATTACGAGCCAGGATTCCAGCATGGACTTCAGGATGCAAGGTTTTCACACGCTCCCCTAACATTTCAGGAAATCCAGTTAGCTCAGAGACATCTCTGACTGTCAGGCCAGCATCCCTGAGAGCTTTTGCAGTCCCTCCGGAAGCGACCAGATTCAAACCAAGAGACGTTAGGTTTCTGGCAAATTCCACAAGGCCAGTTTTGTCAGAGACACTAAACAAGGCGAGCTGGCCAGGAGCCATGGCTGCAGCGCCGGGACCGGGAGAGCGCGGCGGCTGCGGCAAGACCACGTGCAAAGGGAGACTCTTTCTTTATTTTTTAATGTGATGCTGAGGATTGAACCCAGGGCCTCACGCTTGTGAGGCAAGCATTCTACCACTGAGCCACAATCCCAGCCCCCACATTGCTACATTTTTTAAAGAAAATATAAAAATTGAGCTGGGCGTGGTAGAGCATGCCTATAATCCCAGTGGCGGAGACAGGAGGATCCCCAGGGCTGGGGATGTGGCTCAGTGGTTGCATGCCCATGAGTTCAATCCCTGGTACCAAAAAAAAATTATTTTTAACTTAAAAAAAAAAAACACTTTAAAGACCTATGCACTAAGATAAGATGCTAATGAATTTCCTTGGTAGACAACACTTCACACATCTTATCATGTGCCTCTGCCAGAATTAAATGTGTCCTGTGTGACCCTGCCCAGTGATTTCCTCTGGACTTTGCCCTATGAGCCTCTCCCCTTTGTATCCTTTCATTCTAATAACTCTGAACCCTGAGTCATACTAAATGTCGATTCCTCCCAGTGAATCCTAATCCTGGATTTAATCTTGGTTGTTTCAACATAAAATGGTATACCATGAAATGCCTTCCTCTGCTTCTGTCCTTCAGATTTTAGTATAAATAGATTTTAGTATAAAACTATTTTTGTAAAAATAAAAATAAGAATGAGTTACCTTTAAGAGAAGGAAGAAGGTGGATGTGATGGGGAAGGGGCATGAGGAGAACTTTTGGAAAGCTTACAGTGTTCTGTCTCATTGACAGAGTGGTGTTGGCTTTAAAATACTGTTATGAGAAGTATTTCTTTGTATGTATATTATTTCACAGACATATTGTTTTGTTAGAGCTAGTACAAATTTCAAAGTTCTAGCTGAGGCCTTGAAACTAAGTATTTCCTAAAGGAAGGACACTGAAAAATGAACCAAAAGCTAAGTGTAGGCCACAGGGAATGCTGATAATTTGAGGACTGCAAAGGAAGAAAAATCAGCAAAGGAAAATGTGGAGAACACTAACCAAGGTAGGTAATGACCAGGATAGACTGCATTTAAGAAATAGCACCTAAAAAAAGAAATAGCACCTAAAAATGTAAAGAAATTCTGACGAAGGAAGGGTGGGGGGAGGAAAGGAAGGAAGGGAAGGAAGGAAGAGAGAGAGAAAGAAATAGCACCTAAAGGGTTTATTTACTTCAAGCTGAGAATTTACCCCTTTCCTCTGTGCTACCACAAAGTTTTAGACACACTTCAATTTTAATACTTATTACTCTGTGAGGGCAAGTTATTAAAATTTCTATGTCCTCAACAGACTAAATCCCCAGGGCATTAGAATGGTGCCTTATTTCAGTAACTACATATTCCAAGGACCCTTGAGAGTATCTGGCCCATAACAGACCTTTATTAATAAACAAGGTATTAAAAATAGAGAATGAAATCAGGAAAGGCCCATATCAGAAGCTAATAAAGAAGGGTATGTGAAGAACTTCTTTTTTAGTTTCGAATTTTCTTCATTTTTCCTTTCTCTCTTACCTTTAACAAACTCTCAGGTCATCATCATTTTTACTAAATCCTTTTTGCTCTACTGCTACTAATTTGTTCTCCCTTTGACAACTATGAACACCATCTAAGTGCAAGACACTTAAGCAAGTATTGTTAGTTTCAAGGAAAAAAAGGAGCTTACAGTCTAGTGCAGGATGTATTTCATGTGAGTCACTGTGCCGGCTTGAGTTGATCCTTAAAGGATGTTAAAATTTAAACATGAGAAAGTGAAGATAAAGGCATTTTCTTTTAAAAATTTCTTTAGTTGTAGATGGACACAATACCTTTATTTATCTACCTATTTATTTATCTATTAATTAAGTATGTGGTGCTGAGGATGGAACCCAGTGCCTCACATGTGCTAGGCAAGCACTCTACCACTGAGCTACAACTTCATCCCCCAAAGGCACCTTCAGTAGAGAAAACAACTTAAGAATTAATAGACATCACTACAACCAAGATGTGGAAACAACTTAAATGTACACTGACGGATGGGCAAAGAAAATGTATATACATATAATAGGATATTATTCAGCTTTAAAGAAGGAAATATTTGAAAAAAACAGATAACACTTGAAGACCTTATGCTAAGTAAAATAAGCCGGTCACAGAAAGACAAATATTGTACAAATCCACCTATAATTAGGTATCTATCTAAGCCTGGTCATTCTGCAGACTGATCAGTGCCTATCTACAATAGTCAAATTCATACAATTAAAGTGGAATAGTGGTTACCAGGGGGAAATGAGGAATTTTTAGTCAACAGACATAAAGTTTCAAGTAAACAAGATGAATAAACTCTAGATCTGCTGTACAAAACTGTACCCAGTCAATAATAACGTATTTTACACTTAAAATTTTGTTATACAACTCATATTCTGTTACAATAAAGTTAAATTTTTAAAAAAGAATGGGGATACAAGGAAACAAGGCAAGAATGGCAAGTTTCAGAGTTGATTAGAGACAATTGGAAAAAAAAAAAAATGAAAGAAGCACCCAGGCATGGTGACATGCTCTACAAAACCAGCTGCTCAAGAGGCTGAGTTTGAGGCCAAACTGGGCAACATAGTAAGATCCAGAAGACGAAAGGGATGGAAGGAAGACACTGGAAGGGAGGGAAAAAAGGAAAGGAGGAGCAAAGTAGAGCCGATCGAGGAGACCAAAATGGAGCAGACAGAAAGATAGGTAAAGCAGAAGAAGGTATTTTCATACAATTCAAGGGGGAAACTGAACTGGAAGTAAAAACTTGACTTAGAGCAGATGTTCCGATTCCTTTATAGAAGTATGACTGTGACACTGTGACAAGGTATGGAGACGTGAGACAATAGTAGTGACAGACGTGGAAATCTGAAAAGATATGTGTGAGAGAAAGAAAGATATTAAAACAAATGAGCAACAGGATATAGTTGATATGGTTACACTGCAGTTTTCAAATGGGATGATTCTGCTCCCCCTGGACATTTGATAATGTCTAGAGACATTTTTGGTTGCCACAGTTGGGGGCAGGGATGCTACTGGCACCTAACGGCTGAAGCCAAGGATGATGATGCTAAGGCAAAAGGCAGTCCCTTACAACAAAGAATTATTTGGCCCAAAAATATCAATAGTGTTAAGGTTGAGAACCCTGTACTACAGAATGAGGATGCAGAAGAAAGCGAGAGCGGAAAGAGAGATTTATCAAAAAAGCGAAACCTTTGGTAAAGAAAGAACATGCCTGGTAGACTTCTGGTGACTTGATTGAGAATTACAGTATGATGCTGGAAGTAGCTTCAAGGCTTCATTTATTTGAAATGTCATTAGACTAGAGAATAATGACATTCCTACTTATCCAATAAATATGTCTTTTTAAAAAGAATTCTACATACACACAGAAATCATATCCATTAAAAGGTTAACAGATGCCAGGTGTGGTGGTACATGCCTATGATCCAAGTAATCCAGGAGGCTGAGGCAGGAAGACTGCAAGTTTGAGGCCAGTGTGGGCAGTTTAGTGAGACATTGTCTCAAAATAAAAAATAAAAGGACTGGAGATGTAGGTCAGTGGTATAGCATCACTGGGTTCAGTCCCCAATAATGATGGCAGTGGAGGGGTGGTTTGGAGGTTAACAGATATTCATGATCAGAGTCCATCCACTTAATTTTATAAAAATTTCCTTTGTGCCCTTTGGAAACTAATCATAAATGACCTATGTTTTAACAGTTCAAAGAGGGATGATGTGAAAAGGAGGCCTACAAAACACCAAGTTAGTTTGTTTTCTGGTACTAGGGATTGAACCCAGGGGCACTTAACCACTGAATCACATCCCTAACCCTTTTTATTTGAGAGAGACAAGGTCTCGCTAAATTACTTAGGGCCTGAGATGCTGAGGCTGGCCTCGAATTTACCATCCTCCTGCCTCAGCATTCTGAGTTGATGGTATTACAGGGGTTCACCACTATGCTCAGCTTGAAATACCAAGTTGCAAGATGATATTATGCTATATAAGGCAAAAAGGAGTTAACAGTGATTATATATAAATGGGGTTAATACTATCTATGGTGGATGGTGCATTTATCTCAAAACCACAATTCAACTAATCGTAAAAACTTGACTTTGTGTCATAAGTAAGCATGAAAAGACCTGATACATTATTCTGTGAAAGGCCCTTAGAGAATTTAATCAAAACGCTGTCTCTTAGGCAGGTGCCATGGCATGCGTCTATAGTCCTAGTTACATTACAGGCTTAGGCAGGAGGATTGCTTGCTCAGGAGTTCTTAGCCAACGTGTACAACCACCCTCTCAAAAGATCCTAAACAAAACAGGTGGGCACGGTGGCACACACCTGTAATTCCAGTGGCTCAGGAGGCTGAGGCAAGAGGATTGCAAGTTCAAAGCCAGCCTCAGTAACTTAATGAGGCACTAAGCAAGACCCTATCTCAAAATAAAAATATACAAAAGGGCTGGGGATGGCGCTCAGTGGTTAAGTGCCCCTGGGTTCAATCCCCAGTACCAAACACAACCACCCTCTCTCTGCTCTCAAATAAGGGATGTTTTATTCATTTAAAGATTTTCTGAATGCCTATGTTATGTTATGCAAAAGGGGTTATAGCCGGGCGCGGTGGCACATGCCTGTAATCCCATCACTTCGGGAGGCTGAGACAGGAGAATCATGAGTTCAAAGCCAGCCTCAGCAACCACCAGGCACTAAGCAACTCAGTGAGAGCCTGTCTCTACATAAAACACAAAATAGGGCTGGGGATGTTGCTCACTGTTCTAGTGCCCCTGAGTTCAATCCCCAGTACCAAAAAAAGGGGGGGGGGGAGATAAGGGGTAGGATATAAACAGGATAGGCTTAATTTTTGTTTTAAAAAGTGTTTAAAATCTAGTGGGGCAAATCAATAGATAAGCAATTACAATGTAGAGGAAGTGAAGATCAGTGCAAATGAAAAACTCTGGAGCCAAACTGCCTGGTTTGGATCTGGCTCAGCCATTTCTAAATTGTATGATCTTGGAAAAATATTTTATTATTTTTGTGCTTGATAACAAAATATGCTCACTTTATAGGGTTTTTGAGAAAGTGACATCTACAGTGATACCTAAGCGTGATAATAACAAATTTGAACTTTTCCCCTTTCTTGGCAAAGGGATGCCAAAACAATGTTCCAAACAGCAGAGGAAACTATGTAAGGGCCAAGAACAGAACAAAACCTAGTTGGTTCACTGAGGAAATAAAAGAATTCTATATAGAGGGCAGTATGCAGGGGATACAGCAGTACTAAGATATGAGTCATATGTTCCACAAGGACTCTAGAGAGAGTTGTTTGTTTCTTAAAAATTAATACCATTACTTGAATTACGCGACAATCTCTTTGTTATTTAAAAATTAATAATGCTGGGAGCACAGGTTAGTGGTAGCATGCTTGACCAGCATGCATGAGGCACTGGAATTCATCTTCAACATGGCCAAAAGGAAAAAAAGAATAAGCCCACAGACAAAGAACACATGCAAAACACAGCAGAGATCTTGGCTCAATCCCTCAAAATCTGAAATCCTAACAGCATTAAGACATTTGCATAATTTTGTAAAGTTGATGGACAAAAAGGAAACGTCTGGGTATCTGTGTTCCATGTGCCGTATTGAATGTTTTTACATAGATTACCTTATTTAGTCAAATGAGAGACCTAGAGGAGAGTAATATTAACCACAGGTGTGGAAACTAAGGCACGTGGAGTAGCATTAACTGTGCCTTAGTAAAATGCTAACGAACAAATAGAGGTTTGTAACAAAATATAATAAATCTTTTCATAATCACCCAGAATATATCACAAATTTATAAATGTATATTCTAATTCCCCCTTTCCTTGTTTTGAAAATAACTTTGTTTTAAAAATTGCTATGAAATTTATTTGATTAAACATGGTGAAGTACACTGAGCCTGTAAATGTTAACTCTCCTTTTCCATCCTTCCACTCTTGGCAGACATTATTGTTGAAGCATGTGACAGAACTATGACTATAATTAAGGCTCTAACGAGACTTCTCTGTCATTAGCTATTACTAACAGTTGCTACAAACTTATCTAGTTCTTCCACAAAGCTCTTTGCCTACAAGAAAACTCTCATGTCTAGTCTCAAGCAAGCAAAATGTATTTTGGGAAAGTTTAAGACAAGAATAATTAGGTCTTATGAAGCATATTATAGAATTCTTCTCTAAAGAATAATTCATTAGGATGGGGCTGGGATTGTAGCTCAGCGGTAGAGCGCTTGCCTTGCATGCGTGAGGCCCTGGGTTCGATCCTCAGCACCACATACAAAGCAATAAAATAAAGACATTGTGTCCATCTACAACTAAAAAAAAAATAAAAAAAAAAAAGAATAATTCATTAGGAATCCCAGTTAAAACAGACCTAAATATAATTTTGAAACATGAGAGAAGGGGTGGGGTTGTAGCTCAGTTGGTAGAGCATTTGCCTAGCATGTGTGAGGCACTGGGCTCAATCCTCAGCACCACATAAAAATAAATAAAATAAAGGTATTGTGTCTGTCTACAACTAAAAATTTAAAAAAAAAAAAAAAGGGAGAAAAAGAGGCATACTATCCAGTGTACACATGAATCAAAACCTCACATTGCACCTCATAAATACGTACATTATATCAATGAAAAATTTTATGTAGGGCTGGGGTTGTAGCTCAGTGGTAGAGAGCTTGCCTACCATGTGTGATGCACTGGGTTCGATCCTCAGTACCACATAAAAATAAAAGCATTGTGTCAGCCGTGCGCGGTGGCGCAAGCCTGTAATCCTAGCATTTTGGGTGGCTGAGACCGGAGAGAATCGCGAGTTCAAAGCCAGCCTCAGCAACAGCAAGGCTCTAAGCAACCCAGTGAGACCCTGTCTCTACATAAAACACAAAACAGGGCTGGGGATGTGGCTCAGTGGTTGAGTGCCCCTGAGTTCAATCTCTAGTACAAAAAAAAAAAAAGCATTGTGTCCATCTACAACTAAAAAAAAAATTATTTACAATTGAGGACACATTATACTTGAAGTTAGTTCTGGCATACAAGAATTTTCCTAGCTAGGCATGGTGGCTCACTCCTGTAATCCCAGTGGCTCAGGAGATGAGGCATGAGAGCACAAGTTCAAAGCCAGTTTTAGCAATTTAGTGGGGCCCTAGTTCTAAATAAAATACAAAAAAGGTCTGGGGATGTGGATCAGTGTTTACGTGATGCTGGGTTCAATGCTGGTAACAAAAATAAAAAACCCTTAAAGGAGAAAGGGAGGAAAATAGCACAATAATAGCACAATTCATTGCCATTCCTTCCATAAGGGACAATGGCTAGAAGCTGCTCAATTTTTTTTTTTTTTTAATCTAAGAGGAACTGTCCGGACAATAATGAAGGGCAAGCAAAGAACAATGCCGGGCTTAACTGATTTCTCCTTTTCCACTTTAAAGACAATAGCATACCTCATGCTCATTTTAAAATTGCTTACACAGCACTCTTTCATGTTATTATTTCATCCTAACAATGAACTTACTTAGTGAATAGCTAGTATGCACCAGACACTAGTACATCCTGTACTTCAAAGAATACAGAGTCACATAAAGGGAACAGACATAAGAAGCAAGTGATTATAATTTATTGCAATTGGACCTATAAGACAGGTCCAAAGTACCAACAGACTGAAAAACAACTGGTAAAGAAATCACAATTAGATTCTGAAGAATAAAAGGCACTATAACTGCCAGCAGATTTGATGGCAAACTACTCCAAAGAACTGGAATAATCAATAAGAAATTTATCTGTCATGAGTTGTTCTTATGGTAGAGGGGAAGATTCCAGACTCAACACAGTATGTGACTGAACGAGGTATCAAGGACCGAGATTCCTTCTACCTCTCTGCTCTGCATCTTCAAGGAATGCCTGATTCCCTGTGGTCACAGGTGTCAGGAACAATAGGGGCCTCAAGTTGCCTTGTTCTTAAACAAAAAGGGAAACAAGTCTTTCCCCCAGAAATGGTGACTTTTTCCCTTCAAATTATTGGGACAAATAACAGTTGAAAGGGAAATGCCATCAGCTGATTGGCTTGGACTAGTCAAAATCAGCCCCTGAAGTTGGTAATGAATCACCTTCTCCAAGCCTCCTACATGTGTGAACAAAAGCAGATTTCTGTTAGGAAAATAGATACTAGATAGGCAGTAACAGAGTTGATGACAAAGGACAAAGCAAGCTCCAAGCACTGGGATGAACATGAAAAACACAACACAGCGGATAAGAAAGATTTTGGTATGGCTGGAGTGATGGGAAAGCTTTACAAACTTTTGAGTTTGGACTATCCCCCACACAACAGGAAGTCAACAGGTTTTTAAATTAGAGAAATAGCATGCTCCAGCTTGTCTCTGGTAGCAATTTAAAAAATTTTGAGAGAGGGAGAGTAGAACAAGTAAGTGGCAGAGACTCAGCAGTAGGCTGTTCAGTAAACAGTCCAGACTAGTAAGGTTAGTGTAGT
Organism: Geosciurus inauris; assembly: GCA_004024805.1. Classification (NCBI taxonomy): domain Eukaryota; kingdom Metazoa; phylum Chordata; class Mammalia; order Rodentia; family Sciuridae; genus Geosciurus; species Geosciurus inauris. Next base: position 23,789 of record PVHX01009757.1, read on the forward strand.
GGAGAGGAAAAGGATGGAACAAAAAACTACAAGGTGGAAAAGCTAAGAAAGCTAATTCTATACTATTTGTATACCTTCAGATAGGTTAAATGACTTGGTTAAGCTCATGAAACTATAGACAGTAGTCAGAATCTGAATGGAGGTCCAATTCCCAGGCCAGTGTTCTATAACATCACAGCTATAGCTAAAAATCCCAAGAATGATCAAGAAAGACAACTGGAATCCTATAGCTTAAAGAATTTCTCGGTGTTAAAAGTAATTCCTATTTATTCCATCCTTATCATAGTATTCATATAATGTCATATTGTGACACAGACTTAAGGATAATGTATAAAAGAACATTATGTTTCTAAAGTTTCTATATTATATGAGATAGTAAGAATATCTGACTCAGTTTGAATTGTCAAATTTATAGACTCAAATGTTTTAAAATAAAAAAGAAAACTAAAACTTGCATTGAATATTTGTTTAATGCTTTTCAAATAAATTAAGTACTAAATGTGTGTGTTTCATTATAAATCTGGAGTCAGCAAGCATTAGAAAAGTTTCTTCTAAGTCATCTCCCTTTGAAATTTTGCATTCTGATAACTAACTTCTACTTCCATCAACTTAAGGAAAAACTCACTTTTAAAAAGATACTTGTTTTTAGAAAAAGTCACTTTTTAAAAAAATTAGTTGTAGATGGACACAATGTCTTTCTTTTATTGCTTTGTATGTGGTGCTGAGGATCGAACCCAGGGCCTCACACATGCGAGGCAAGCGCTCTACCACTGAGCTACCATACCAGCCCCGAAAAAACCACTTTCTAAAGTGGCTATTTTGATCTAGAATGGACAAGTCTGACTTAGTTTTATTACCACTGTACCAAGAGTGGGTTAATAGGGAAGATGGTTTAAAATAAAAATAAGCAATGTCTTCCATTAAATAAACATAAACTATATGCTTTTTAGTTTACTGGTCTTCTGCTTCTTGACTCAATACCCTTGTGAATACCAATGTGCCACAGTACACTAGATGAATACTATTATAAGCAAAAGTGAACTAGAGTTATTCAGGAATACATCTGTGTGGCCATTTGGTTAATGTCAGTCTTCCCCACTGTATAACTATAGTATTATTTTCCTTCAGCAAAGCAGGGCTGAAAATGTGTTTAAATAAAAAAAAAAATCAAATCAACTTGGTAAGAAAATATCATTCTGCCAATGACACCAGAATTATCTTATTCACCAAGCCAGAAACTCTTTTAGCACCCACAAATGATTTTTTTAAAACACTCAATGAATCCAGAATATAAGAAAAGTATCTCAACATAATAAATGTCATACATGGAAAAACTCATGGTAATATCATCCTCAATGGTAAAAGATGGAAAAGTTTCCCTCTATCTGGAACAAGCCAAAGTCCTTATTTTCACCACCTCTAATCAACATAGTATTGCAAATCCTAGCTGAGCAATCAGGGAAGAAAAAAATAAATAAAAGGCATATAATTGGAAAGGAAGAAATAAATTAGTTGTTTAGAATATATGATTTTATATGTAAGAAAACTAAAGACTCCGCAAAAAAACTGTTAGAATGAATAAATTCACCAAAGTTGCAGGATACAAAATCAACGGGGGAAAAAAAAAGAATTGCATTCTTACACACTGACAATGAACAATCCAAAGGAAATTAAGAAAACAGGCCTATCCACAACAGCATTAAAAAATAACAAAATAAGAAATAAACTTAACCAAGGAGATTAAAAACTCTCCTACTGAAAATCATAAAACTTCACTGAAGATACTTGTTCTGGCAGTACATGTCCTAAAATGAAAATGATGTAGAAGATTAGTACGGCAGAAAGAAAAGGAAGAAAAGCAAGCTGGCAAAGTTAAAAACACAAATAAAGCCAGGCGAGGTGGCAACCGCCTGTAATCCCAGCGGCTCAGGAGGTTGAGGCAGGACTCAGAGTTCAAAGTCAGCCTCAGCAACAGCGTGGCGCTAAGCAACTGAGTGAGATCCTGTCTCTAAAATGAAATACAAAATAGAGCTGGGGATGTGGCTCAGTGGTCAAGTGCCCCTAAATTCAATCCCTGGTACCCTCCATGACGAACAAACAAACACACAAATAAATGGAAAGACATCCAATGTTCCTGCACTGAAAGATTTAATATTATTTAAATGTTAATACTACCCAACGAAATCTACATATTTAGTACAATTCCTAACAAAATCCCAATAGCATTTTTTTAGAATTAAAAAAAATCTTATTATTCATATGGCATATCAAGGGATTCCCAAATAGCAAAACAATCTTGGAAAGAAGAGCAAAGTGGAGGTCTCATACTTAATAATTTAAATATATATAATGCCACAGTAATTAAAAGTGTGGTTTTGGCATAAAGACAGGCTCACAGATGAATGCAACAGAACAGAGATCCCAGAAATAAGCCCTTGCACTTACAGTCAAATGACTTGTTGTTGTTCTTTCTTCATCTTTTTTAATAGTAGAGACTGAAACCAGGGCCTAGCACATGCTAGACAAGTGCTCTACCACTGAGCAACACCTCCAGCCCCTCAAAAGATTTTCAATAAGGCTGCCAAGACCATTCAATTGGAAAACACTTTTTTTTTTTTAAACAAATAGAATTGGGAAAACTTGATATCTACATATAAAGACCTACAACTATAAAACTCTTAAAAGAAAACCAAAGGGAAAAGCTTCATGACATGACATCAGATTTGGTAATGATTTCTTGGATATGACACCAAAAGTATAAGCAACAAAAGAAAAAGTAGGAAGTAGGACTTCACCAAAATTAAAAACTTTTGCACATCAAAGGACAGTGAAAAGGCAACCCACAGATTGGAAGAAAACATCTGTAAATCATATCTGATAATGGATTGCTATTCAGAAAAGACAAAGAATTCCTACAATAACAATGAAACAATCTGATTTAAAAATCAGCAAGGAATTATTTTTCCAAAGGAGATACACAAAAAGGTAACAAATACTGGAAAAGATGCTTAACACCACTAATAATTAGTGAAATAGAGATCAAAACCACTTCATACACATTAGGATGGCTTATCAAAGAGAAAAAAAGAAAAAAAAAATCAAGAGTTGGCCAAGATGTGGCTAGAGTGGAATCCTTGTGTACTGTTGGTGGGAACAGTAAAATTTTCCTGGTATTACACCCGAAAGAAATGAAAACAGGGTATTTTTGTTTTTGTTACTAGAGATTGAACCCAGGGGCACTTAACCACTGAGCCACATCCCCAATCCTTTCTAATATTTTATTTAGAGATAGGGTCTTGCTGAGTTACTTGGGGCCTCGCTAAGTTACTGAGGCTGGCTTTGAATGCACAATCCTCCTGCCTAAGATGGTAAATTTTGTGTTACGTGTGTTTTACCACAGTAAGTATACACACGTGCACACACAAATACTTGCTCTACAATCCTTCCTACTAACTTTACCCTAGTTTAGGATCTCACCTACTCATAGGTAGGTAACTCAACAGCCATTGTCTTCCCCAGTTTATTCCATTCTCTCCTCATTCTAACTCAACCTGTAGATCACTGACAGGTTCACTTTGCTGATTATCACATTAATCTCTGGCCTCCAAACTTTCCAAGGCTCAAAAGAATATACCTTGCACAAGAGAATAAAAATCCAAATTTCCTCAATTCAGCACTCAAACTCTTCTACGAGCAGATAACCTTCCAACTGTCTAATGTTCCTAAGGTAAATATTCTCCAAAGGAATTCATCTTAGCTTCCTTCTATTCCCCTCCCCAAAACTAATTTTCAATTTATAGCCTGGTTTTCCCTCACAAAGTGACTGCTCCAACCTCTCTATAAATTTTCATTGGTCAGTTCAAATCTCAAGTGTTACAGGAAGTTTTCTTTTCTTTTTTTTAATGGTACCAGGGACTGAACCCAGAGACACTTAACCGCTGACCATCAAGTCACATCCCCAAACCTTTTTAATTTTTTATTTTGAGATAGGGTCTCACTAAGTTGCTAAGGCTGGCTTTGAACCTGCAATCCTTCCAGAAAGTTCTTTGTACTCCTGAAGCCTCAATCTCCCTCTCCCCTGAACACCCACAGCCTTCTTTGTATTAGCAGAACTCACTAGGCTGTCTTCTAGATTTACGTGGGTACATCTTATCTTTCCAACAAGAATCTAAGGGCAAAGTCTACATATTATAGTCCTTTCCTTCATCCCATAGTGCTAATGTAATGCAAAACACAAAGGAATCTTTCAAGAATCACCTGTGTAATTTTGGATGTGTTTACACAACTAGAATATGAAATCATAATCACTTGGTTTTATTTTCATTCTGAAGGTTAGCCTATAACATTATAAATAAAATAGCTGTGGCCCAACAAGACAAAGTAGGCAGTATAACTTGGAAAACAACTACAGGTTTAAATCCTAAAATTAAGAATCCGAGACAAAGAACTTGTTTAAATGCTGGTATTGGGACACAGAACAATTTACTAGTTGGTTTTGTGGACAGAATATTGACCTGTAGGCTTTACTGAATTCACACAAGGAGGAACTGTGCTACATCTAGATGAAATACACTGGAGTCTTGGGCCTATGAAAACTCCAAATTAAATGCCACTCCACTTAAAAAGAAAAATTTTTTTTAGTGTAGATGGACATATCATTTTTATTTTATTTATTTATTTTTATGTGGTGCTGAGGGTTGAACCAAGTGCCTCACAAGAGCTAACCAAGTACTCTACCACTGTACCCCAACCCCAGCGTCACTCCATTTTTAATAAATTCGGGTTAGGCAGGGGAAATCTTTATCAGTTATTTAAAGTCAGAATAAGAGAAAGGAGCTCTAATTTCTGCTTTCAACTTTACTGCACAAAGACCTAGGACAGGAATTGGTAGTGTTGGTGAAGAATTCAATCAATGAAGACTGAGCTCAGCAGTGTAGAGACGAGTTCTCTAAACGGGTGGCAGAGGCCTGGGTCCTGGTTTTGATCTTGTTCTTCACAGCTCTAAGACCCAAAGCAACTCACTCACGTCTCTGAGCCCGGAGTCCCAGTTTTAAAACGAGTCACACCAGATCTCTAAAGGTTTTTCTGATTTCAAAATTCCAAAACAAGTCTAATTGTAGCTGCTGTTAAATATATGATTCTTATAAAGCGCTCTCAAATCTCTCTTCCACATTTCAGGAAGAAAACAATTTATTTCAGCAATATAAAAGATGTAGATGCTATTCAGAGACAAAAGATGCTGTTGAAAAAGCTAAGTGATTCTTAAAAAAAAAAAAAAAGCCTCTTCCTCATTACAGTAAGATATTTTAGTAGAGGAAACTGCGTTGGTAAAGATAACAGACTGCTGTAAATTACCGTAGGCCTACTTTGGAGTACTTATTATCTGTGCTGGCATGTGAAAGGGTGCTATTGTAGTTCAAAGCAGAAACAACATTCCTCAGAGTTTCTCCAAAATCGGTGAGAAAGTTCTCTTCCTGGGGGCGGAGGAAGGGGGCGGTAAGGTAGTAAACAGCCCAGCAAATGATACGGCAAAGAAAAAGGCACTCTTCTGTCGTTTCCCTACTCCAGAGAGCACAGCCTCCTCTTCATTATCAGACACACTGTATTGTTTCCCTACCTGTCAAAGATCAATCCCAGTTTTACCTCCTCATTAGTGGCTGAGCGGACAACATATCTTCTTCCCCGAGACTGGCCGGCCCAAGGCCTGCGGGCTCCGCAAGCCCAGGCCTGCCGCCCTCACGCCCACCCCCGGAGGTCGCAGCCCCGCTCCGCGTAAACGGGCGCCCGAGGCTCGGGAGCGGTTTGTCCGCGTCCTGAGAGAGGCGGGTCCCGCCCCTCCGAGTCCAGAGCCGGAGCCCAAAGCCGATCGAGCCGCCGCGGCCACCTCGGGCCACCCTCCGGTCCTGAGGTGACCACACCTCGAGCTTCTGCCCCCGGGACGGCGGCGCGCTGCCCGGCCCGCCCCTCGGAGCGCATGGGGACCGGCCAGTCCGGCGCCGGCGCGCCGCGGTCCCAGACGGACGACTCCCTCTTCCCCGTCCCGCGCCCCAGTGCCTCCCGCGGTGGCCCAGCCCAGCCCTGGGACCCCACGCCCGGGGACAGCCCTTTCCTCGCCTGGACGCCCCGCACTCCACTGGGGAGCGCGTCGGCTCCACAGCCTCCGAGACCGAGGGATACTCACCTCGGAGGCTTCTCCCGCCGCTGCTGCTGCTGCTGCTGGGACCTCCGCCGCCGCCGCCCCCAGCACCGCCGTCCGCACCGGCGCCAGCACCCGCGGGCATCCTCCTCTTGCTGCCGCCGCCGCCGCCGCCGCCGCCGCCGCCGCCGCCGCCCTCTCCTCTCCTGTCAGTAGCTCAGGCTCCGGGACCGCTCCAGGTTCTCCACTCCGCCATCTTGACTCCTCCAGGGAGCAGGAGGGGCTCGGTTCGGCGCGGCTCTGGGGCGCCTGCGCGGCGCTGCGGAGCCGACCCGGCCCTGCCCGCCCCCGCCGTCGGCGCGTCCGGATCACGTGATACGACGTCGGCTCCTGCGCCTGCGTCGGGGGCGGGGGGCGCTTGGGAGGCGCGTTCGTGGGACCTCGAGCGGTGGGAACCCATCGCTTTATTCCTGGTCGCTCTCTGGGAGTGGGGCGACAGATAGGTTATTAGGAGTTTGCAGCTTGCGGTAGCATCTTGGTTATTTCAGGGAACTGTGGCACATTATTAAATGTGTCAGAATAGAATTATAACAACTGCGTCACTGGAGGATCAGTTCTGTCAATTCGTGTTCGCTCGGCAGCAGACATCCTTGGGTGATCCGGCGTGATGCATCACTCACCGGGAACTGCGATTCCCTGGAAAAGTACTCTGACAGACTTGGCACTTCGGTGGCTGCTTCTTGGCAGTGTTTCTTCAGCACTTGTCTACGTGGTCCCTTTACGGGTACTACCTTGATCATTTGTATAGTAGATATTACAAAAAAACGTTAGAGGTGTAACTCAGTGGTAGAACCTAGCATGTGCAGGGCCCTGGGTCCCAGTCCCAGATCTTAAAGGCACTGAAGTTTGCCTCAAGATCCTCCCACCAAACACCGGACAGGGCTGATAAAAACTTAAAATCCGCGCCTGGGAGGGCCACATCGCCTCCTTAGATAACCCGCGTTTGGGAGTCTGCAATAATGTCAGCGTTGCACCAACAAAAACACCTTATATTTATGAAGCACCTTACTGTTTTCAAAACACAGTTAAATACATGGTTTCATTTGAACGCTAAAACCACCCTTTGAGGTAGTTGGAACAGGTGTTACTATTGCCGTTTTACAACTAAGCAGGCAAGCCAAGACTAGCATTGCAGGCTTCTGAGTCTTGCCAGTAAGCACTATTGCACCTCACTAGCCTCTGACGGGCTTTAACAATACTGTTGTACTGTCTTCCAGGAATTTCTTTTAAAAAATATTTCCATCTCTACCCACTCTTTGAGAAACAAGTTAGCTGTCACACCTCTTTTGAATTTTTTAAAATTATTTTTATTTGCAGATAGACACAATACCTTTATTTTCTTCTGGTGCTCTTCGGCAAACCCAGCAAGCACTGGACAAGTGCTCTACCACTGAGCTACAACCCCAGCCCTTTTGAGTTGTTTTTAAACCACCTCTGAAACCAGGGGAAAACCTGAACAAACCCTCTAGACCTAACTTGCTCTTAATTACTTGCTTTTCTAGACTTAACCCACTTCAGCTACTCTGACTTACATACTTCTTTGGACTAAATATTAGTCATTTAGTTGACGAAAAGTTAACACCTCTGAGGTGCAGATCATAATGGTAACAATTGATGAACTTTGATCTAATAAATATTCCCAAATCCTATTGGGAGAGGTGGATTTAAGTCTTACTCTCCAGTCTCCGCATGCTTGGCTGACTCCTGAATAGATTCTTAATGTTTTGCAAAGTTCATTATTTCAGTATTGGGTGTGCTGTGCATCAGGCAACTCCAAGCTCCAAGGGATAAGAGCAATGTGGAGTTTTGTGATGTGTTTTTAACCATCTCTTGATCTCTTATTATTTTATCCATTTTGTAATCAGTGGAAGGGCTTACATTTTTTTTTAGACATCTTCCAATGTCATTGCTTTTCTTTGGTCTTTCTTCAGATTTGTTTTATCTTCCTTGTGTTCATCCATCACCTTCCTTTTTGAAAAGACAGTTCTTTCCAATTTGTATTAGTTCACTCTTTCCTCTTCTATATGTCTTCCTTAATCTAATCCTTGAAGATTTGGAGATTATAGTGTATTGTAGTAAGGATTCAAAAAAAGATTCCCCACTAGCTGTTGAATCTCATCAACTGTGCACAAAGTTGTAGATAATGGGCAAGAAGTAGATGGAAAAGTGAGAAAATCAAGGGAAATAGGCCCATCTAGTTGGGGCCAATGATTAGTTCTGAGTGTCTACCTCCTAATGTAATTAGAGTGTAATCCCCTCCTATTATACTTCCCCTAAATTTACAATTGAACTTTATCTAAATTGAAGCCACCTACCATTATTTTCCATTATTTTGCCTTCATCCTCATCCACTAAACATTATGCCACTGTAAAGGGGTTCCAGGAGATCTCTCCAAAGTCAGAGGAGATCTCCACCTAGACCTTCCTGGCTCTTGACACATTACAGAAAAGAATTTAAGGATGAGTCAGATTTTAGACAAGAGGAAGAGCTTTATTAGAAAGGGAAAGGTGGGGGCTAGGGTTATGGCGCAGTGGTAGTGTGCTCGCCTAGCATGCGGGAGGCACTGGGTTCGATCCTCAGCACCACATAAAAATAAAATAAAGATATTCTGTCCACCTACAACTAAAAAATAAATATTAAAAAAAAAAGAAAGGGAAAGGTGGAGGTACACATTCTCAGAGCAGAATGAAGGTTATCTAGGGGTGTGCAGGGCAATGTATCTGGGAACAGTGTGAGTGTGGTGATCACAGGAGGTTTATGGTGGTCTGGTCTTTCAGGATCTTCAGGTCGATATTGCCTCTTCTATCTAGATGACATTTGAAATGTGTCTATGGTATAGGTTTCTTAAAATGTATCTCCCAGTGCTTGATTTAATCTGAAAATACATTGTGTAGTCTACCGGTGCACTTTCATTTTAATTAAAATGAGGCAATTTTCATAAATGAGTGAATTTACAATAACTTCAAGAATTATAGATTTCTTCGAAATTTGAGAGTGACAAAAAAATTTTTTTCTCAAAAAAAATTTTTTTTTTTGAGAAAAACTGCCCTGGGAGAAAACATATGAGGAACTTCAGCACTTAAGCCTTTAACTTAAGGCTTTCAGATTAAAGTTATAATTTCATTTTCCTTCCTTTTGCCTCCCTCTACTTTTATTTCTTCTATATTCATTGCATAACTGAAAGGGCAAGAGAAAGTGAAATATACCCTGGAAAAGAAGGGCAGGCAGATTGACTAGGGATTGAAATGTGACAAAATGATTAGGCTTCGGGTTTTTGTTAGGATATGGGATGGGAATATGCAGTAGCACAAAACCTTGAAGTGGTAGTTAACCATGCTCTAAAATGAAAAATTCCTTTGTTGTGGTGCACACCTGCAATCCCTGCTACATTGTAGACTGAAGTAGGAGGATCACAGGTTTAGGGCCAGCCTGGGCAACATAGCAAGACCCTATCTAAAAATTCAAAACAGAAAAAAAACAAAATTAAAAAATCCCAAACAAACAAACTACAAAGGACTGGCAATGTAACTTGTGATAGTAGCAGTGGAGGAGTTCCCAGAGAAGGGTTCTGGACTCATCTGGACTCAGGAAATTGGAATCCTTGGCTTATGTGACAGAAAAAAAAAAAAAGAAAGAAAGAAAAAGAAAAAGAAATTCAGCACCTACAGTCACAGACAAAGACAGATTTCTTGGGGAAGCAGATGCACAAAGAAGAATGCAGGCCATTTCCAGAACAAAAAAATAACAACTCCTTGGTCTGGGCCATTAATATTTGTAGAGGGCTGGGCATGCTAGTCCACACCTGTAATCCCAGTGACTTGGGAGGCTGACGCAGGAGGATCACAAATTGGAGGCCAGCCTCAGCGACTTAGTGACACCTTGTCTCAAAAAATAAAAAAGTCTGGGGATGTGGCTCAGTGTTAAGTGCCCCTGGGTTCGATCTCCTGTAACCCCCCACCACAAAATTCCATTGTCCACACTGGTGATTTATTAAAATGTTAAGATTAGTGCCCCATTATTAACACTTGTCATTTGTTCCTAATCTTCATTACGTTGGTTATGTTGCCTTTGAGGTGGAAATCTACCCAAAACTTGTAGACAAGCCAAAGAAGGTCTGCTGGTTGCTGGTTCCACCTTATCTTTTTATCTGTCTGTACTTTTGGAGAACTCTAGAAGGCTATTTTGGTGTAGAGCCTATGCATAAGCGTTCCATGATTCTGCCTACCCCTAATTCATCCACTTTGTATTTTCTTATTATACTACTTGCTGCACTCCTGAAGTACTGCTTTAATTTGGTTTACATATTATGATAATGTGAAATGAACATTCAGCCTTCATCCCCATTTCCTGGCATAGGAATCATAATTTCCTTGTAATCATCAAAGTGATACATGTCTTTTTGTATTCTAATGAGCTACTAATGTCAGGCAGCCCCTATGTAGCTCTAGGATGGGGACTGGTTACCAGAAACATCAAGGCAGAATTAGAAAATTGGGACTTCCAGTCCCCCTTTCCAACCCCTGGGGAAGGGACAGGGACTAGAGGTTAGGTTGATCACTAATGGCCAATGATCTAGTCAACATGCTTATGTAACAACACCTTCATAAACCCCCAAAGGATGGGGTTTGTTACTGAAGGTTGGGAGTTGGGCCGTGGGTGTAATGCCTAAGATTAGGATGATTACCCCAGTATAGAAACTGAAGTACAAGTTTCAAGAGTAATTAGAGTAGGTTTTTTGCAAGGTAAGGGAAAGGATAGAGGGGCGGACAGATTGGCTAGGCACTGAAAGTGCACGAGAATGATTAGACCTTGGGGTTTTGTTAGGATGGGGTGGGAATTTGCAGTGGGAAACTTTGGAGTGGCAGGTAGCCAGGCTTTTTTGGGCCCAGGAACTTGCACAGCTCTTGCCCATTTGGAGAAAGCCATAGGCTTGCCTGTGCTGTGCGAATATTGAGGGTATGCCTCTGCGTACCTGGGTTGTTTGGCTCTTTGGGGCCTAATGCTACTGGAGGAAGATCATATAACAGTCAGCTGATCCTCGGAACAGCTTCTGGGCACATGGGACTGTGACGTGCGCCCCTAACCCTGTGGGCAAGGGAATGGAGGCCCCCACTTTGTGGAATATGCGGGAAGGGGAGTGGGTGGCACCATTTGGTGGCTCTGACAAGTCTGTCCACCTTCCTAAGATGTATTTCTTCACCCTCACCCTTCAGTCTCATCCACACAAGGGGGGCAGATTTATGTCCTTATGGCCCTTCGTGATGGGTATTGAGTCCTCTGGGTCAATTGCTGGTCAAGGGCCCTTTTACAGCTACCCATCTCTCACTGTCCCCTTCTCCCCCTATGCTAACCAGTTCAGACAGCTTCTGGATAGCTGAACAGCATATGCACCTCTTCATCTGTATCTTTATAATATCTTTTATAATAAAACAGTGAACACAAGTGTTTTCTGAATTCTGTGAGCTGCTCTAACGCACTGATTGAACCCAAGGAGGTGGGTAGTGGGTCAGAAACACAGTTAAAACAACCTGGGACTTGTAATTGGTATCGGAAGCGAGTGACAGCCCATGCAATTGAGCCCTTACCTGTGGGATCTGTTGCTATCTCCAGGTAAAATCTCTAGTGTCTGAACTGAATTGAATTAGAGGACATTCAGCTGGCGTATGCTGCTGCAGAAAAATTGCTTGCTTGATGAGTGGGGGAAAACCTTCACACATTTGGTCACAGAGGTCTGCTGTGTTGATTGTGGAGTGAGGAGAGGAAAGGAGAAACAGTTTGTTTTCATCCGTATTGTCAGACGTGTTTATCAGAATTTAGATTAGTCTATTTCAGTCTAACGCATATTCTTTAAAGTATCAAGCACAGTGCTAGATGGTAGGGGAAGACATAAATGGATCTTTCCCCTTGAGGAGCTTAGAAACTGAATAGAAAACCAGAATGAAAAACAGTGTTTGTTTTTAAAGGCTAGAGCTAAGATGGTTGTCATGAGTGAGCTATGCCATCAACGTAGACTGGACATGTCTGTGTCTTTCCACAAGGTCGGAATTTATTGAATAACAGTGAATTCACAAGCTACATCAATTTCTTCAGCTTTAATTTACTGAGTACTCTTGATTTCACTTGGCACCTGTGATCAGGGCAACTATAAGTTCTTTCATCCCACTCCAGTCTTAATTATTAGTATCTATGACACTCAAGACACATCACACTCTACCACAATGATATATAGGTTATAGAGTGACCCATAAAGGGTTAATAGCATCCACAAGGCTTAAAGGGGCAGAAAAGAAAGCAAAAGACAAGCGTGTAGATGGAAAGGAGTCACTGCAGGTGGTCAAACAAGGTTAACAAACCTAGCTACAGAATCTGTTAAAGGCCCAGAGCTTGTTCAAGTGCAGATCTTGTTCAAGCCACAGGTCTGGACAGCAGGCAGTTTCAAAGTGGGTCGCATCAAGCACCCTGAGCTGAAGCCCTGGGACAGAGATAGGGGTCCTAACCTATCAGTCTCCTGATGCATTCACCATGTGTCCCGACACCATGATTGTGTGTGCCACCATACCACCACCCTAGGTGCCACTCCTTTTGTTTCAGGTGAAGGAGTTGCATCATTCACTGGTCTGGTGTATTTAAGAAGCTCACCTGCCTGGTTTCTCTGATAAAGATTTGATATGCCCATGTATTCATGTGTGTCTAAATTAATTCAATAAGATCACAGTTGGTGGTTGGGGTTGTGGCTCAGTGGTAGAGCACTTGCCTAGCATGTGTGAGGCACTGGGTTCGATCCTCGGTACCGCATAAAAAAATAAATTAATAAACAAAGATGTTGTGTGTTCATCTACAACTAAAAATATATCGAAAAAATAAAAGATCACAGTTGGTAATTTTTTATTAGTACCAAATAATTTATCAGTTTGTGCCTTGTGCAATTGTTTGTTGTTGTTGTTTTTTGTTTGTTTTTAAAGTTCTGTATGTCCAACATCTGGTGGCGATCCATTTGCCCAGACAAGTTACCAACTCATTTTTCTGTAGCACTTGCACTCAAAATACAGTAGCTCATGACAAACTGCTACTTTACAGAATGGAATAACTCAGGACAGGTACAACCTGACAACTGCTGTTCTGTATAACATGGAGTAACTCAGCAAGGAAGAGCCTGCTCTCTACAATGGTCAAGAATAAGGGTTCTAGAATCAGACAGATCTGGGTGGGCATGTGAATGAGCAGGCCAATCAACCTTTTCTGGAAATTTCTCCAAGGTCCTCAAAAGAGATATTTGTTTGTTTTTCTCTATTTCTCTGAGATTATGACCTTAAAAGAAAATGTAGGGCTGGATAGGATGGTGCCTGCCTATAATATCTATAATCTCAGCAACTTGGAAGCCTGAGGCAGGAGGATCATAAGTTCAAGGCTAGCCTCAGCAACTTTGTGAGACCCTGTCTCACAATTAAAAATAAAAAAGGCTTGGGATGTGGCTCAGTGGTTAAGCCCCTCCTGAGTTAAGTCACTGGTGCCAAAAAGAAAAAGAAGAAGAAAAAAGACAAGACAATGTAAAACTTCTTTCTTAACTAAGAGAAGAAGGCCATGTGCAGTAGGAAAGAATGAAGACTATAAACAGAAAGAAACTTGAGAGCAAGGGAAGCCATGATTCTATTTGAACACCTGTACCTAGATGTGCCTGAATCTAACCCAGCCCTGGTCTTCTCATTACTAAGAGCCATTTCATTATCCCAACTCCTCTTTATCTTAAGCTGGCTAGAAGTGGGTAAAAACATGGGGTTTTGTTGCCTGCAGTCAAGAATTCTGAATTCACATTCTGTTCCTCTCCCTACTCTCTCCATCGGCACCCCAATTCACCTGGTCACCTATGCTGAAAACAAGTCATCTATAAATACTGTTGTATTCTTTCTGTCACTCCTGTCTTTTCTTTTCCTTGTACCCACTTTTCTAACGTGCACAACCACCCACTGATGCCCTTTCCCAGGTTCATCTTCCTGGAAATAAGAGTATGGAAATTAGACTGTTGAAATCATGAAAAAAAAGAAAATTATATTTCCTTCTGTTGCTTTGCATATAATGATACCATTCCCAGGAATTAAAAAAAATTTCCTGGAGTTTAAAAGGCAATTGGGGCTGAAAACACATGTGTTAAAATGCACAGGACAGGGCTAGGGTTGTGGCTCAGTGGTAGAGTGCTTGCCTAGCACGCATGAGGCACTGGGTTCGATCCTCAGCACCACATAAAAATAAATAAAGGTGTTGCGTCCATCTACAACTAAAAAAATGTTTAAAAAATGCACAGGACAGTGGTTAGTATGTTATAGTTGCATAAGAAGTTAAATAAGTTTATTAATTATAAAATTAATAAATAATAAAGTCAATAAACAGTATCTTAATTGCCATCAGGAAGATAAAATTTATTATGCAAGGCCAAACAGACATTAACCATAAAGTTAGCATTCATGGATTCAACTACATTAAAATATGAAATTTGGTTCTTTGAAATACACAATTGAGTGAAAAGATAAACCACACAATGGGAAAAGATATTTACAATACATAAAATCAAAAGTTTATGTCCAGCATATATAAAGAATCCCTATAATTTAGTAAGAAAAAAGACAACCGAATAGAAAATGGCAAAAGATGAACAAATGAGGAAATCCAAATAAGGCAAATGAGAAAATGCTCATTATGTTAATGTAAGGGTAGTGCAAAGTAGAACCACAATAAAATGACAATGTTGACTCTGATTGGTTTAAAAAAAATTCTACATGTAAATGTTGAGGAGGACATGGATTACTAGAAATTCTCGAAGCTGCTGGTGGGAGGGAAAACCATTTGGGAAAGCAGTGTGGGATTACCAAGGAAAGATAAAAATGGACTGCTCCTATGCCCCAACCATTTCACTACTGGGTATAAAGAGAAACTTATTCCCACGTGCGTCAGTAGATATGAACAGGAATATTTATAGCAGCATTGTTGATATGAGTAAAAAATGGTTAACAATCTCTCTTTGGGAGGCTGAGGCAGGAGGATGGCAAGCTCAAGACCAGCCTCAGCAACTCAGTGAGATCCTGTCTCAAAATAAAAAAAGGGCTGGGGATTTAGCTCAACAATAGAGTGCCCTTGGTTTTAACCCCCAGTACCACAAAACAAAACAATACAAAATATGGTATAGTCATGCATTAAATGAATTTGAACTTTAAACAACTTGGATAAATCTTAAGTCAAAGAAGTAAGACACAAATATAATTATAGAAGTCCATGCATTGTATTTCATTCATTCTAAGATGCATATTTTTTTAAAAATTTCAATGCTGAAATTGTGCCTTATAATTGGTGACTTCCTAGCACCGGGTCATGATTTAACTGACATTTTTTTCTTAGTGAGTCATCAGATTTTTTTTTTCATGCTGGAGATTGAACCCAGGGGCACTTTATCACTGAGCTACATCCCCAGTCCTTATACTTTGAGACAGGGGCTTGCTAAGTTGCTGAGGCTGGCCTCTAAATTGTGCTCCTCCTGCCTCAACCTTCCAAGTTTCTGGGGTTACAGGAATGTGCCACCATGCTAGACTCTGGTATCTTAAATTATGTAAAGTACAAAAACAGGCAAAGCTAAACCATCTATTGTATAGATGTATGAACGCTACACTATGTAGAAAAGCAAAGATGAATATTTGTGATACAATCTCAAGGATTTAGTATGCTAGGGAACATTCTGGAGTTCTAATTGTACCGGTCAATCCTTAATACTTTGCAAGTTTTCCCATCAAAACTAGGGATGAACTTTGCCTCAATTTATTCAGCATCCCACGTCAGGGCACTCACACACACTGGCATGGCCCTTCACCCATTTCTTACTATTAAGGACTGAATGTTTATATGCATCCAAAATTCATGTTAAAGGCCTAACCCTAGCTACAATTGGAGATGGAGCCTCTAAGGAAATTAGTAAGGTTAAATGAGGTCATAAGGGTGGGGCCCTGATCTGATAGGACTGGTGTCTTTGCAAGAGAAATCAGAGCGCTCGTTCAAGATATGATGCCCCTTGGGATATAATGCATCACTCTGCCTCTCTCTCTCTCTCCTCATTTTCTCTCTTACTCTCTTCTTTACCAAGAAAAGGCCATGTGAGGACATAACAAGAAAGCAGATGTGTACAAGTCAGGAGAAAAGCCCTCACCAGAAACTAAACCAATCAGAACCTTGATCTTGGATTTCCACCCTGTAGAACCGTGAGAACAGAGATTTTTGTTGTTTAAGCCACCTAGTATATGGTATTTTGTTACAACAGCCCGAGATGACTAATACTTTACCTCTTGCTTGTAATTCCTTACTTTTTCCTATTGAGTGGTTTGGGTGGGATTGATCCCATGTTTTGTACTTGGTTGTCTGATTTTATTAAGACATTTGACAAATGCAATACTCCTGTCTTTTAAAGTTTTGTTCAGAGAAGGACACATAATCTGATCAAGAGCTAGGATGGGGACTTCTTGAAAAGAAATCTCTTCTTTCACAGAAGCTATTGAAAGACATCTTCTTTTCCACAGACTATGAATCAAAAATCATGCAGCACTAGGAGCTCTTGGCAACCATCTTGCTACCCACAGGGCACCTGCTGGCTGACTTGGCAGAAACCAAATGATAAAGGAGTCCCTGGTGACAAATCATTAGAGATGTTCACTAATGCTTTACTTTCAATCAGTCCCAGTGAGGTAGGATAAAAGAAATGAAAAAGTTAAAAAGGAGAGAAAAGGGAAGGTACTTTAATCTGAAAGTCTTGGACTGAAGTTCCTCAAACATTTCCTCCCCAGTTCAGTTCTCCCTCCCAGGCCTATCACTCCCCAAATTCTGGGAAATCTACAACTCTTCACTTGCAATGTTAAAGTTACTGGAAATTCACCACTTATGAATATTGCCCTGTGCACTGTTAATAGCCCACTAACACATGCATTTTTAGAATAGATTGAGCAAAGGGAGTTATGAAACCTATAATACAGGGTATTTTACCAATGTTATTTATTTATTCAACAATAGACAAGAGGTCAACTCAAGGATCTTAAGAATTGCCAGATCACCATAAACCATCTAGTGAGCTCCAGATTGATGTCATCCCTATATACCTTCGCATGCCCACCACTTCCAAATTTTCCTTTAAAAAGAAGAGCCTGAGAACCCCAAAGCATCTCTCTCCCTTGAATGCATACTTCTTGTTTTCTTCAATAAATTTCTCTGCCTCAATATCAATGGGTGCTGAAATTCTTTTCCCTCACATATGTCAAGGATCCCTTCATCCTGAGTTAAGGTCCCACTGTCCAGGACCTCCTCTAAGCCCCTCCAGTGATATCACCTCTAGTCTTTTCAGTTATGAAAGCCAATCAATTGCCAGAAGCCATCCATGAGCCATCTGTGAACCATGTATGAACAAAAAATGACGTGGAAGCCATTAGGCAGCAAAGTCTGGGGGGAACTTCACATAGCAACCCTGCTGGTTTGAGAATGCCCAATTCATGTGACTTCCTACAAGGCTCCATCAAAAGTTCAGCACAGCATTGGAGATGGGGAGACCCATTGGAGCCACCACACAACTTCTCAGAGATGGGTGTGGCGGCTTGCCAAAATGCCAATCAACCTGCTCACTGCAAGACCCCTGCCACACCGAGAAGCAAACACCAAGCAAGCTCGGAACCAAGACTCCTCCCGCTGAAACCTTCCCTGCCTTTGATGTACTCCCCCTTAAATAAAGAATCGGGCCATTTTGCAATGGTTAAGTTCCAGCTCCTATCAGGACTGGAAGACATATCAGCTGCTCTGCTTTTTATAATTTCTGGCTCTGTTTTTATTTCTTACTAATTATTTCAGACTTTCTATTTCTCAGGTGGCTCACAACTCCTGAGCAGGAACCTAGCCTGGTGGGGTGCTGGTCTCACTGCAATAATCAATTCTGCTGATTATTATTTTGTATCATTCATCCAAAGTAATCTTAACTGATACTTATACTGTCTCATTTAATCTCTATATCTGCATTCTAAAATAAATGTTATTATATTGGCTTTATTTGCTGAGGTCATGAAAATAGTAAATGGTAGTGTTGGGATCTGACCTTTGATCTTTTGGCTCCAACTGCTAATGTCTTTTTTTTAAGTATTTTTTTTTACTTGTCAATGGACCTTTATTTTACTTATTTATATGTGGTGCTAAGAAACCCAGTGTCTCACACATGCTAGGCAAGAGCTCTACACTGAGCTACAACCCCAGCCCTGTCAATCTCTTTTCACTACAGCAAAAGAGAAATCCAAATTGAAGAAGCTCCCTGGGTGTAGTTCAGGATAAAGAAGAATGTCAAATTTAAAAACAAAAGGTGATGTAAGAAAATAAAAACTTTTTATAATGTGTAATCTTTTGAGGAAAGAACTGATTTAAAAAAATGTTGCACATCTTTAAAAAAAAAAAAAGGAAACTTGAAACACCAAGATTATCTTTTGAACTGCCTCAGGGCAGTTCTTTCCAAGCTTCTTTGTAATAATGGACCATAGCTTTTATTGGATATTCTTATATTACCATTGTGCCTGCAATTGAAGAGAGTGTTGCCGATGTTTCCAGTTACATAACCTGAATGTTTTCTCCACCTTTGCCACTGTTCTGCTCTTACTGCTTGCTTATCTGAGTTTCTCTGTCATTGAGGTCATGCGATTATAAAGACAGATACAAATAGAGACAAAGAGAGGCACTTCATTTCTCAAAGACCTTTGGTCCTTGAACAGCAATTAAATGTACTTTTCTTGAGAGGAGACGATTTCAAGATATTTGGGCCTGAGGTAATACAGTCTTAATTCATTATATAATGTTCTAGAACCCTAACACTAGCTTATTTAGAGAACGAACATTCATTAAAAAGAGGTAAATGGGCAAGAGTGTCTTTCTTATTCATTATATAGAGCTATAGCTCTAATTATGCCCTTTCATATAACTGCAGAAGGACGGTCTTGCTTTGCGGTCACTGGGAATACATTGAATCTGGGCCCACTAAAGTCCTTTATTGAATATTGTAGAGGTGTGAGTGAACAGTGCTAGTCTTTTGTGACTTGGAAAAATTAAACCGAGGAAGGTTATTTGTACTGGTAATTTGAGCAGCTAAAAGAGCTATCTCTGGGGGTGGAGGTAGGCGGCCCTGTGCTTAATTGTGTTGTGGCTGAATCTGGAGTCAGATTTACCGACACTGTCAAAAGTAATTTAAGACCTTTGTCACAGAGAAAGTCCTAAAATGCTTGAATCTCACACCAGCTGCACCCAAAATTAGGATGAATTCAGTGAGGCTTGTCTGTTACTATGTTCTTTCTCCATTTACTTCAGTAAATTTTTTTTTTAAATGACAGTCACTGTGTTGCCCAGGCTGGCCCTGAACTCCTGGGTTTGAGTGATCATCCTGCCTCAGTTTCCCTAGGAGCTGGGACTACAGATGCATGCCACCATGACAGCATCAGAAGTTTTGTGACCTTTTTAGAATTCAAATCAGGGTAATATCTGGAGCAGGGACAAGACTAATAGACTCTTGGTTGAGGTTCTTCTGTCAGAAGCAACAGAAATCCGGCTCCAACTCCTTTAAGTGAAAGCAGGATTTATCATCAAGAATATAAAGAGCGGGGCTGCGGTTGTGGCTCAGTGGGAGCGCGTTTGCCTAGCACGTGCGAGACACTGGGTTCGATCCTCAGCACCACATAAAAATAAATAAATAAAAATAAAGGTATGGTGTCCATCTACAACTACAAAAATTAAAAAAAAAAAAAGAAGAATATAAAGAGCGGCCCACAACTCAAGGGCAGAAACGCATCCTAATTTCAGAAGAGAGAAATGGGGACTTAAACATGGTTAGTTGCTTTCTTTGGCTCTTAGCTCTAAATTTTGCAGCATCTTGGAAGAACTTTCTCCATGGGTAGGAAAACAACAACAAAAACAGGCCCCCAAGTTATAGTACCTACTCTTGTCTGGGTTCCAGCCCTCTAGTCCCAAGTAAAACAACCCAGGCCAAGAGCCCAATCTTACACCAATAGACCTTGGTCAGGAAATGGGGCAATTCTTAAATTGATTTAAGAATGTTAAATCAATTCTTGTAAGACTTGTTATGCAATCCAGAGGTGCTCAAATTATTATGTGGGGATTCCTAGGCAAAGTTAGCTTCCCTGGTATGACCGGGGTAGGATGAAGGCTGGAGAGAGTAAAAACAAGATTCAATTAGAGACCTGGTCAGGCAAAGTTCATGTGGGGCCTTGACTGGTCAGGGTTAGATTCCAGAACAGAGGTTTCAAGTAGAAATATAATTCAAATCAAACGAGCAGTTGTAAACTTTCTCATAGCCCTGTTAAAAGGACTAAAAAGCCAGGCATGGTGGTAACCCCAGTGACTCAGAAGGCTGAAACAGGAGGATCACAAGTTTGAGGCCAGCCTCAGTAATTTAGTGATACCCTGTCTCAAAGTCAAAAACAAAAAGGATTGGGGTTGTAGCTCAGTGGTAGAGCACTGAGTTCATTCCCCAGTAACAACAACAATCACATCATCAACAACAAAGGACTAAAAAAGAATGATTGCAATGAATTTTTATAGAGTATTATTTATAACTAAATGTATCTAAAATTATATGATTTCAATAGGTAATCAATTGGGGAACTTTTTAAAAAATTTTTTTAGATTTATTTATTCTATTTAGGTACACATGACAGCAGAATGTATTTTGATTCATTGTACACAAATGGAGCACAACTTTTCATTTCTCTGGTTGTACATGATGTAGAGTTGCACCATATGTGCAGTCATACATGTACCTAGGGCTATGATATTCATCTCATTCCACCATCTTTCCTACCCCCAGTCCCAGGCCCTCCTCTCCCTCCCCTTTGACCAAAGTTCCTCCATTCTTCCCATGTCCCCCTCCCCCACTGTGGATCAGCATCCATTTGTCAGAGAGATGGGGAACTTTATTAATGAAATGTTTTGCTTTGGTTTTTCTTACTAAAACCTTTGTATTTTGCAATGGACAGTCACATCTCAATTTTAATGCTGTTCTCATTGATATAAATTCAGATTTTCAACTTTATAGTTGAAAAGCTATTCCCAAGCCTGACATAGTAGTGCATGCCTGTTATCCTAGCTACCTGGGAGCTGAGGCAGGAAGATAGCAAATTTGGGGCCAGCATGGGTAACTTAGAGAAACTCTGTCTCAAAAATAAAATTTAAAAAGGGACTAGGGATGTAGCTCAGCATGTCTGAAGACCTGGTTTTGATCACTAATACTGTGCAAGGTGTGAGGGAAAGTTCTTTTCATCTTAGAAAGTTTTCCAACAATCAAATTTATCAGTTTTAAAACCAAAATTAAATAAAACATCAGTTCTTTAGTGGTTCTTTCAAGGATTTTGCAGCCACATATTGTTCATAGGGATTGTACTGGACATCACATTTGGCTAATGGGTATTAATAATTGCAATGTACTGTGCTGCTTGGTTTCATGTGTCAATTTGAACGGGCAATAGGATGCCCAGATTAAACATTGTTTCTCGGTGGGTCTGGGAGAATGTTTCTGGATGAGATTAGCATTTGAATCCGCAGACTCCATAAAGCAGATTGTCTTCCCCACTGTGGTTGGATATTATCCAATTCATTGAGGGCCTGAGTAGAATAAAAGATGCAGAAAGGAGGAATTTACCCTTTCATATTTCTGCCTCAGTGTCTGAACTGGGTCTTCAAACTGGGACTTTCTCTCTCTCTAATTGCGGTACTGGGAATTGAACCTAGGGGTGCTCTACCACCGAGCTACATCCCCAGACCATTTTTAGATTTTTATCTTGCAACTGAGTCTGGCTAAGTTGCTGAGGCTGGCCTTAAACTTGCAATCCTCCTATTGTTGGGAGAACAGGTTTGGGCTGTTGCACCCAGAAGGATTTATTTTCTCTTGTCCTCAAATTGGGATTTATACCATTGGCTCCTTGGTTCTCGGGTCTTTGGATTTGAACTCAACCATACATTTAACTTTCTCGTCTTCACTTTGCAGATGACAGATTGTGGGATATCTTGGCCTTTGTGATCATGTTGGTCAGTTGCTCAGAATAAACCTCCTTTTACATGGTTCTGTTTCTCTGGAGAATCTGAACTAATTCAACCTTTTATCTCATATTTCTGCTCTCCATAGAACATGCAAGGTGAGCCTTTAAAAAATGGAAATCAGATCATATGGTCCCTTTAGTGCTTTCATATGATATCTAGTAAACCCTGATGATTCAAGTGGGGCATGCACTTTGAGGTAGGGGGATGTTAAGTCAGCTTTTTCTCTGCTGTGACTAAAGGACCCAACCAGAACAACTGTAAAGGAGGAAAGGTATATATTTTTATCTGGCGAGTGAAGTCTCTCTGTGCTTCTGATCATGATGTGAGCTGCTTCCCTCAGCCACACACTCCGCCATGATGTTCAGCCTCAATTCAAGATGAGTTCTCATTAGTGGATAAAAAGCAGGACTACACAGAGGCTGCAGTGGACAAGAGAGATGCTGAACCACAGCTGAGCCTCTTCTTCCTGGCCACTTAAACCAAGAGCTACCAAGACAACCTGGAATGGGAGGAAGGCAAACATTCAAGGTGGAAAAACAGTCAATGGAAAGGCTACGTGGGTCAGCTGCCCATCCTCTCCTCCCCCAATCTTGTGCAGAATTTGGCAGTTCGTTCTAGGCTGAGTTTCTAAAGAAACTGAGTTACTTGCTGGGATGGCACAGCAGTGCTTGGGAAGACTAGAACAGAATATTACTCACTTTGGCATGGAAGTTGGAAGGAGGCCTTCCTGCCTGCCAGCTGACATAGTCATCCCAAAGACAGAACATGTAATTAGTATTTACATTGTGAGGAGAGAACAATAATTGCTATAAACCGAATGTTTGTGTCCCTGAATTCACATATTGAAATTCTAACTCTCCAGCATGATGGTATTTGGAAGTAGGGCCTTTGAGATTTTATTAGGACATAAGGACAGTTTTCATGAAGGAGATTAGTGCCCTTATAAAAGATCCTTGGGACTGGGAGTGTAAATCAGTGATAGAGCTGTGTCATAGCAGGTGCAGGGGTGTAGGTTTGATCCCTAGTGTTGGAAAAAAAAAAAGGGCTCAGCGCCACCTTGTCCCTTCCACCATGTAAAGACAGTGAGAAGACAGCCATTTATGAACCAGGAAGCATGTCCTCCCCAGACACTGAATCTGGCAGCACCTTGATCTTGTACTTCTCAACCTTCAGAATTATGAGAATTAAATATAGGTTATTTATGGGGCTGGAGTTGTGGCTCAGTGGTAGAGTGCTCCTCTCGCATATGTGAAGCCCTGGGTTTGATCCTCAGCACCACATAAAAATAAATAAAATAAAGGTATTTGTAAAGACTAGATGACCAGAAGGAGATGAATTAAAGCTGCTCGGCAAGGCTTTATTGAAAACACACGCTCTGGGGCTGAATCCTCCCGTCCATCAGAGTGTGTCTGGGAGAAATGGCGCTGGGGATTCAGTCTGTAGATAATTTCAAAAGCCCCGGTCAAGAAGGGGAGGGCTTGGGGGCAGGAAGAGAAGGACAGAGTCCTTCCTGGATAGGTCAGGAAAACCCGCTGATTGACAGGAGGTGTGTCTACTGGTGAGGTCAGGGTCTGGCTGGCTGCTCCCCCAACTGCCCTGACAGGTTCCTCAAATTGGACATCCTGGACCCTGATCTGACCTAACAGTATTGTGTCCATCTACAACTAAAAAAATATTTAAAAAAAATAAATATAGGTTATTTGTAAGTCCCTCAGTCTGTGGTATTCTAATAGCCAGAATGGATTAAGACTATAATAGAAAAAAACCTGAGTAATTCATCTCATTCTTCATATTCTTAAATACCAAAGGATAACCGAGGGCTATGGAGATAGCTGAACAAAGCCAGAAGAGCCAAAATGAGTATATGGAATTCACCTTATAAGAAACAGTTAATGGAACACAGAAAACCCACTTCAAATCAATATTCTGAGAGAAATTTGAGGTGATAACATCTGCAAAACACTATCAGGTCAGCTGGGCATAGGAACCTCTGGCAGAGGTTGAAAGATGGCAAGTGAGGTACCTGAGGATACACTGAGCGGAAAGGGCGTGGCAAATCGGAGCATTGAGCGGAAGGGGCGGGGTGAGCGCAGCCCACCCCCCCTTTCGTGGTTGGAGCGCATGCGCAAACCAGCTGCCGGACCGCCATTCCTGCCGCTTCTACTACAGTTGTGCCTCGCCTTCCTGTCTCTTGGTGGATTCGTGTGGCCTGTTCTCACCTGACGCGCCATGCCTCGCCTGTCTGTGCTCTGTCCTTCCCTCCTTCGCCGCCGCGTGGTCCTGCTTGGCTTGCATCCCGGCAATCGCCTCATTCAGTCAGAACCCCGGCGCCCCGGCCTGGCGTCGCTCCTGGTGAGTTGGGGCCCACGTGACTGGCGGGTGGGCGGGAAGCTTGAGGACCTCGCATCGGGCTTGCGGGGGCTTTCTGTGGTAGGTTCGCTGTGGGTGCTTGGGACAGGGTCACAGTGAAGTCTTGGTCTTGGGGCTCAGGGGGCTCCTGAGCAGGCTTTGGAGAGGTTTGGGACCTCATTCGCCTTGTGGGTTCAAAGACAGAGGGGCAGAGCCCATTATTTATGAAAGAATGGTTTGCCACTTTGAATGTCTCCTTCATGGCCAAGACCTAGCGTTTTGCCTAAAACTGAAAATCCTGGACAGCGTGGAGATTCTAAAGTGCAAAGGTCAACTGGGCAATTATTAGAAGAAAGATGACTTTCCTTTAACAAGTCAGCTATGAATTAAATTCCTATTCTATGAATTAATTGAATTCTATGAATTAAATTCCTGCAGTTTTGGTGGCACCAGGTCCCAGTTTCTAGGATAAATGCCAAATTCCACAAAATAATTAAGCAATTTTGCTGGGGATGGGGAGAGGGATGGAGGGTGGTGGTGCAGGGAATTAAACTTGGGGCCCTTGCAAGTGCTAAGCATGTACTCTGCCACTGAGCTACATATACCTCAGACTTTAAGCAATTTTTTTAGGCTGTGAATCACTGGTCCATGAAGCCCTACTCATTAACACTTTTTTTCATCTTTTCCAGGAAACGACTGTTGGATATGTGGTGATTTTTACCACCTTTTTAACACCAGGTGCATATGTGCTAAGCAATCTGAAGCAGTACAGAAAAAGGTAGATGGAAGATGTTGGCCAGCAGTTAAGGTCCAGAAAGCTTTCGGAAAAAGCTGTGACTTCTTTAAATGAGCAAAAGTGTTTTGTTAGGTCCATTGTGGGCATTCAGTTTCATAACCATATGCTTATGGTCAATATTTTGCAATTTTTAAATAACACTATATAGATGTATAGTCAAAAGTATTGTTCAAATAAAATTGAAACATTGTTGGAATGTCTGATCACAGATTATTTTCTTTTTCTTTCATTCTTTTATTGTGGTGCTAGAGATCAAACCCAGGACATTGTGCAGCTAGGCAAGTGCTCTATCACTGAACTACACCTCCTGTCCTCACAGATTATTTCCTAAACACTACGAAAGTTGATGGAATTTTCTGATTAAAAAAAAATGAAAACTGCTATGAAAGGTCAGATTAGTGACTTGGAGTGACATCAAGTACTACTTTGTGTGAGTGAATGCTTTTATCTAGTGATATCAACCTTAAAAGATGAGATGTGCATCTGTAAGGTGATTATAAATTTAGCTAAATTGTTTTTATGTTCTTTAAGTATTGCTACTCAGCACTTTATTTGCTGGGAAAAATAAAACTTTTTCTTAGTTTATCCTTTTCTTTTTTCTTGTGGGCTGGGGATCTAACCCAGGACCTCCCACGTGCTAGGTAAGAACTCTACTACTGAGCTTTGTCCTCAGTCTAAATTATCTTTTCTTTTTTAAATTCCTACATTTAAGGATTTGGTGAATAAGTACATGTATACTTTATTTGTCCTCCTAATTTAATAATTTTGTTAGTATTCTGAGTTGTCTTTCAGGTTTGAAGCATCATATGTATCTTTGAATTTTAGCTCACTCTGCACTTATGAGTGGACAGCACATTTTAATCCTCAGTTTCTTTTTTTTTCTTTTAAATTTTTTTTTATTGTAGATGGACACAATGTCTTTATTTTATTGCTTTGTATGTGGTGCTGAGGATCAAACTCAGGGCCTCATGCGTACGAGGCAAGCGCTCTACCACTGAGCTAAACTCCCAGCCCTCTTTTTTTTTCTTTTCGGTACCAGGGATTGAACTCAGGAGTACTCGACCACTGAGCCACATCCCCAGCCCTATTTTGTGTTTTATGTAGAGACAGGGTCTCGCTGGGTTGCTTAGTGCCTCACCATTGCTGAGGCTGGCTTTGAACTTGCGATTCTCCTCTCTCAGCCTCCCAAAGTGCTGGGATTACAGGTGTGTGCCACTGCATACCTGGCAATCCTCAGTTTCTTTATTTCTGTAATGACTTAAGTTTGCTGTTTTGAAGGAATATTGTGGAAATTAAGGCATTGAACAAAGGTAAAGCACCTCTCAGCATAGTTTCTAAAACAAAGTGAATAAAAAAAGTTATTGTTAAGAAGATGCATAAATTTGCTAATATTCATTCTTTCAACAAATACTTACATTCCTGTAATGTGCTAGGTATTGTCAGAGGTCAGTAAACCAAAACCAGATTCTTGAACTTGTTGGACTTACAGGTCTTAGAGGACTTATTTTTTTTTATTTTAATATTCTTATATTTCTTTTTTAAAAATATTTTGTTTAGTTGTAGATGGACACAATATCTTTATTTATTTTTATGTGGTGCTGAGGATCGAACCCAGTGCCTCAAGCATGTGAGGCAAGTGCTCTACCACTGAGCTATAATCCCAGCCCAATATTCTTATATTTCTACTTCAAAATTTATATTGGTGTTTTAGTCAGGGTTCTCCAGAGAAACAAACATATACTCTGTGTGTGTGTGTTTTGAGAGATTCATTTAAGGATTTGGCTTGTGTCATTTTGGAAGCTAGTAAGTCCAAAATCAGTAGGGTAGGCTGGCAGAATGGAGACCCAGGAAAGAGTTATAGTTCAATCTGAAGGCACTGCTGGCCTTATTAGGGGAAGTGTTTTTCTTTTTCTTAAGGCCTTCAGTTGATTGGATGAGGCCTACCCACATTATGAAGGCAATCTGCTTTACTCAAAGTCTACTGATTTAAATATTAATCATTTAAATCTTCACAGAAGCTTCTAGAATAATGCTTGACCAAACACCTACTTACCATGGTGTAGTCACGTTGACATAAAATTAACCATTACAGTTGGGCAAAAAATTTGTGAGCTTATTAAAATCTTACAAATCTGTTAAAATTTACCTTTTTTGTTCATTGGTGCAAACCTGCTCTTAGGGTCTTTAAATGAACTCTGGCCCATCGACGTTCACTCAATCTTCTGGTTTCTTTTTTCTTTTTTCTAGTATTGGGGATTGAACCCAGGAGGATTCTACCTCTGAACTACATCCTCAGCCTGTTAAGAAATTGAAAAAGAATTTGAGATTAGGTCTTGCTAAGTTGTGCAGGTTGGTTTCGAGATTGCTATCTTCCTGCTCAGCCTCCTGAGTAGTCTTTTGGTTTCTTATATTCAGCAGAAGCTTGTTCCTTTTGACTATTTTGAATTTACTTTTTTTTTCTCTAATAGTTTTGTTTTTCAGCTTGTAATGCCTGCCACCACATGCTCCAAATAATGGCATATTGGTTTACCTTTGTGCTGGCTGGGAAAGAATGTTGAATGGTGGATGTCTTTTTTTTATAGATCTTTAGCTCTTAATTTTGTGAACTGTTTGACACATTTATTTATTGAGTACTCTCATGTGATAATACTATGTGTTGGGAAATGTTCATTTTTTTTAAAAAAAATATTTATTTCTCAGTTGTAGGTGGACAGAATATCTTTATTTTATTTTTATGTGGTGCTGAGGATCGAGCCCAGTGTCTCATGCGTGCTAGGCGAGCATGCTACCACTGCGCCATAACCCCAGCCCAGGAAATGTTCATTTTGTTGGAAGAATTCTATCTTGTTACTTGCATAAAAATGTCATATTCATAAAAATGTCATACAATTTATTTTTATTATTTGGGGTAGTTATGTTCGTTAGTATGGGTGTGTTTCTGTTGCTATTAGACAAGCACTCTACCACTTTGCTACATCATTAGCCCAATATATTCTATAAATTGCTGTGGACACTGAATTATTGAATACTGAACCATTACTCCTAGTGGAAATAGAGTGAAGTTCTGTGAAACCCTGGTCAGTGTTTCTGTCAGTACATAACTTGTTTTATCTGTGTTTGTGAGTGTGTATGTGTGTGTGTTTTGTGGTACTGGGGATTGAACATAGGGGTGCTTTACCATTCAGTTATGTCCCTAGACCTTTTTATCTTTTATTTTGAGACAGGGTTTCACTGAGTTGCTGAGGCTTACCTTGAACTTGACAATCCTGCCTCATCCTGTTGAGTAGCTGTGATTAAGGCCTGTGCCATTATCCCCAGCTTATTTTATTTATTTATGTATTATTGATTCATTAGCATTGAACGCATGGCCAACTGCACTGTAACTCTTGCTATAAATGAAGCTTATTTAATACCTGTATTTTCCCCTGAAGGTACAGTATAGCCTTCTTGAACTTTGGGACATTAACACTTCAGTCCTGTGGTTGGGGGCTATATTAAATATGAAATCACCAACAAAAAGTATAAAAAGGTAAAAAATGTGGCACTAAATAGACCATGAAAAAAACATTTGTTTGTTGGATGAGACTTGGAACAGGAAGGCACAGCATTGCCTTGTTTAACTTCAACTGAGAATGTATGCACCAGATGATTCAGATTTTTTTTTTTGCCACTTTGTGCGTGTCTTTAAATTACCATGTAAGTGCTGCAAGTTTTGACTTTGGGTCACAGATGAATTTTAACAAATAGGTGAATTTGCAAATAGAGTCTACAAATGAGAATACACTGTATACTGCCACTTCAGAAACTTTGCAAATTAATTTATGGCTTTTGTATTTAAAATAATTCAAATCTGAGCAGTACTAAAGACTTTCAGGCCACACAGAAATAAACTAGAGAAGTAAATAGTTATCTTGTATATGATTTTTCCTTGAAAACTTTTGGCAAAAAAAAGACGGGGATAATGCTAGGAATTATAAACTCATACCTTTAGGCAGACTTGGAAATCATGTAAACTATTTAATCTATAAGTGTGATGAATACAATATTTGTAGGCACAATGAACAGTATTTGTGGCAAATATTTTATGGAAAACATTGGTAATTGTGAAATATTTCAGGATGAGATGTGAGCTATTTTTAGTACAGAAGTGTAAAGTTCCATTTATTTTTAAAGATGGTTGCTATGGCACATTGCTGAATATGGGTAAATTGTTTAATTCTGGAGTTTATTTCCTTTTCTATAAAATTAACAGGCTGACCTAGATCTGGATTTTTGCATCGTGTGTGTGTGTGTGTGTGTGTGTGTGTGTGTGTGTTTTGCTGGGATTAGAACCCAGGGCCTTGTGCATGCAAGGCAAGCACTCTACCAACTGAGCTTTATCCCCAGCCTGACCTGGATTTTTAGTTTTTGCTTTTATTCAAAACAGAATATCCTCATTAAAAGATTTTGTTCCTTATTGTGTAAGCAGGGTGCATTTACACTGTCTTTTTTCATGATAAGCTGAAGCTAGTGGGAATTAAACTTTATAAATCAAGTACTAAGTTGAACCAGTTTATAATTTATGTGTATGTGCACAAACATATACTAATGATACAAATAGTTTCATCAGTGAGGAAAATCACTTCTCTAATGTCATATGTATAATGTCAGCCTTCAAGCTACTTAGCTTATTCCTTTATCCTCACCACATTTACTTGATGTCATTGAGACTTACACTCCATTGTTCTCCATCAGGACCTTGCTTTTTTTCCTTTTTAAAATCCATCCTTGCCACCTACACTCTTGAATGTTTTATTGCCAATACCTTTAACTCCTTTTCTGCTTCATCTTTTTGTTTATGTCCCTCCCAAAACACAGATTAGCCGGGTGCGGTGGCTCAAGCCTGTAATCCCAGCACTTAGGGAGCCTGAGACAGAATCGTGAGTTCAAAGCCAGCCTCAGCAACAGCGAGGCACTAAGCAACTCAGTGAGACCCTGTCTCTACATAGAACACAAAATAGGGCTGGGGGTGTGGCTCAGTGGTTGAGTGCCCCTGAGTTCAATCCCCAGTACCAAAAAAAAACCCAAAAAACAAAGATTATGGGTGGGTCTGTTAGTCTCTTGATTTTGGTGTAGGGAAATGCTATAGAGGGAAATCACAGAATGATACTATTAGTGCCATTAGAAATTCATTGTCTCCAGATTTATAATCCTGTAATACTTGAAATTCATTGCCTTTTTCCTTCACTTTTCATGGTGATGATACTTTCTCGTGTTTTATTTGTCTTTTTTCCATTACTATGATGAAACATGTAAGGCTGGGTAACTTATAAAGAAAAGGGGTTTGTTTAGCTCCCAGTTTTGGATGCTGAAATCCAAATAGTACAGGGCAACTCTGGTGAGGGCCTGACTGTATTACATCATGGATGGCATGATCTAGTCCTTGTCAAAGGAAGAGACTACATGGTGAGATAGACAGCTGGCGATTGGGGAGGGGCTCTTATAACAACATGCTCTTGCCCTTTAGATGACTAACTCAGGGTCCACAAGAATTATCTTAATCCTTTCCAAGACACTGCCCCAATGATCCACCAACTAGGCCCTACCTCTTAAATGTCCTACTACCACTTATTGTGACACTGGGGATCATACCTTCTACACATGAACTCTTGGAGGACAAATGACATCCAAACCATAGCACATTCTTCTTGACTTCTAGTAACCTCAGTGTTAGCGGTACTCCTACTCTATCTCTTATTTTTTTTTGGTACTGGAGATTGAACTCGGGGTACTCGACCACTCAGCCACATCCCCCAGCCCTATTTTGTGTTTTATGTAGAGACAGGGTCTCACTGAGTTGCTTAGTACCTCATCCTTGCTGAGGCTAGCTTTGAACTCGCAATTCTCCTGTCTCAGCCTCCCTAAATACTGGGATTACAGGCTTGCGCCACCGCGCCCGGCTTCTACCTCTTATTTATAGAGAAAATTGAGACTATCCTTAGTTATTGCTCTTCTATCTACAAACATTAAGTCTCACCCACCCAGCTTTCTTCCATTTGCACTAGAAGCAGAATTACCAGTCTGAGGCTGATCCCTTTGCCTATGCTCTGGGTCCTACCTCTTTTCTCTCTGTAGGACACAAAATTCTGTGTAGGAAACAAAGATTGTGTATCTTTTTTTTTTTTTTTTTGGGTACTGGAGCTTGAACTCGGGCACTTGACCACTGAGCCACATCCCCAGCCCTATTTTGTGTTTTATGTAGAGACAGGGTCTCAGTGAGTTGCTTAACGCCTCGCCCTTGCTGAGGCTGGCTTTGAACTCATGATTCTCCTGTCTCAGCCTCCCTAAGTGCTGGGATTCCAGGCTTGCGCCACCGTGCTCAGCTAAAATTGTGTATCTTTGATTTCTTCTGTATTAGTTTCATCTCATAGTAATTTAAATATGTTCCTTTTACTTTCTTTAAAAAAGAAAATAACTCTTTGATCCCTTTTTAACATAAGCATTTCGAGATTTTGGTAGACTTCTCAACTTTCTTCCCATTTAGTTTCCACTAATTGAAATTTTATTTTGGCTGTCATTTCACTGATGCTGTTATCCACGATCATCAGTGATTTTATCACTAAATCTAATATTTCAACCCTTATGTTTTAATGATATTTGGCACTAATCTATTTGAAATAATATATTTTGAGGTACAACACACCATAGTTTTCCTACTTCTTATTTTTCTCTCATCATTTTGATCTATTTTTGTCCTAGCCTCCCTTCCTCTTCTGTTTTAAAATTTATTCTCTTTATGTATTCCTATCCCATTGGTGACTTCACATACAATGTACTTGTTGATATGCCCACATCAATCTTTGTGTCCTAGATCTTTCTCCTGAAGTCCAGATAGTTACATCTGCCTGCATAACATTTCCACTTAGATATTGCATAGATGCTTCAAATTTAAAAATTCAGGGGTTGGGGCTGTAGCTCAATGGTAGAGTGCTTACCTCACACATGTGAGGTACTGGATTTGATCCTTAGCACTACATAAAAATAAAAGATATGTGTCCATAAAAATATGTATTTAAAAAACATTCAAACCTGAAATCTTTCCCCAAACCTGCCCTTCATCCTGTTCACATTTATTCTTTCTTTCAGTATTTAAGCAGCTCCTGTCATACCTATACATTACACTAGGTACTGGATATATACTCAGTAATCAAATAGATACAATAACTTTAATAACTTTGTCTAGAGAGAGGAGATAGATAAACATGTAACCGTAAGTATATAGCTATAAGTAGTGTATGAAGAGTAACTAGGAAACTAACAAGTTATAGGAGAGGAGGGTTATTGAAAATCATTTTGTTAACATGATATTTAGGTTGGGATCTGAAAGATAAATGGATGAAGACTGGGAGAAACAAATTTTAGGCAAAGGCAGCATCATAGATGAGATCCTGAGGGGCCCAGTGTATTAACCTTTTATGGAACTGAAGAAAGCTATGTAACCTTCAGGGTTTTGGATGAGATGGAAAGTGGTGTGAAAAGATGATCATGGGGCAGGTGAGAGCCAAGTAATAAATGACCTTATAGTCTATGTTACAGATGTTTAAAGAATATTGTAAGTACAGGAAAGTTATTAAAGGTTTTGAACAGGAAAGTGATAGGATATGTTTATGGGGAGACACCCCAAGTGATTTAAACTTAGGAAAGCCAATGAGAAGTAGATCATGTTTACCTCAAATCTCAAAAGTAAAACATATGGTCCTTATTTCAGTTGCCTATGCCAGAAATAAACATGGAAGCCATTCTTGACTTTTTCTTTACTGTAGAGCTAATCTTACAAAGTTGTAACTGATTTTATATTTTTATTTTTATTCTAATTATTATTATCATCATCATTTTTGATTCTGGAGATTGAACTCAAGGGGCGCTTTCCCCAGCTTTTTTTATTTTTTTATTTTGAGACAGGTCTTGCTAAATTTCTGAGCCTGGCTTCAAACTTGCAATCCTCCTGTCTTATGCTCCTGAGTCACTGGGATTATAGGCATGTGCCACCAAGTCCAGCTTGATTTTACATTTTTAACTTCTCTTACACTGGCCACCTCCCATCCATTTAAGCTTCAATACTTAGAACTCTTCATTGTTCTAACTATGATCTTGTTATGTTCAGTTTTTTATTTTCATGCTCTTATCTTACCAATGTGGGAGGTTTTTTAAGTTTGCCTCCAGCTTTTACATAGATGGTATTAATTCGTAGTATGTTTTTCTCCTTCTCCTTTTTACCTCTCCAACTTCTGCTTTGGCTTGGATAATTTTTACTCTTAATCTTTTTCATGTCTCAGATTAAATGTGTTCTTTGGGAAACCTGTCCAGTCTCTATGCTCCCATGGAATTTTCAAGTTTTGCTGCCCTGCCCCCTTTACTGGGGATTGAAACCAGGGGTGAAAGCACTGAGCTACATCCCTGCCCTTTTATATTTGTTTTTATTTTGAGACAGTGTCTTTCTACATTGCTCAGGCTGACCTTGAACTTGGGATCCTCCTGCCCCAGCTTCCTGAATAGATGGTGTACATCATCACACCCAATTTAGCTTACTCTTAAAAAAAAAAAAAAAAAGATGTACCTGGATATAGTGGCGCACACCTGTAATCCCAGCGGCGTAGAAAGCTGAGGCAGGAGGATCACAAGTTTAAAGCTAGCTTTGGCAACTTAGTGAAGCCTGGAACAACTTAGTGAGACCCTGCCTCAAAATTTTAAAAAAGGAGACTAAAAGGTGGGGGGACTGGGAATATGGCTCAGTGGATAACTGTCCCTGGAATAACCTGGTTC
The DNA here is from genome assembly GCA_004024805.1 of Geosciurus inauris. Classification (NCBI taxonomy): domain Eukaryota; kingdom Metazoa; phylum Chordata; class Mammalia; order Rodentia; family Sciuridae; genus Geosciurus; species Geosciurus inauris. Next base: position 58,031 of record PVHX01009757.1, read on the forward strand.
CTTCTGATTTGCTCTTCTATGTTGCAGGGTCTGGAGGTTCCAACTCAAATCAAAGTTTTATCTGTTCACCTGGTTCCCTGCCACCCATGATTGACTCTGAACTCCATTCTCTACCCCTAGACTTGAGCTACTCTGGAAATTACTTTTGAGCCACTTCTTCCAGAATTAACAAAGGCAGGGCTTACTTGTCTTGATCTCTGTATTTAACCAGCTTCTGGTCTGGTAAGTCTTCAGTGTTCACAGAGGTAGTACACCCATGTACCCAGTTCCCAGAGCAAGAAGCAGAACAGTTCTAAGATCCATTAAGACCTTGTGCCATGTTCAGTCAGCCCCCTGATGATAATCCCTATCCTGACTTGGCCTGTTTGAATTTTAATATAAATGGAATACTACTGAATGCATTATTACCTCTGACATCTCTAGCTCTGTGTTATGTAGTTGAAATTTACTCATATTGTAGGTTTCATCTTTTTTTTTTTTTTTTGCAATGGGGGTTGAACCCAAGGGTGTGCTTAATCACTGAGCAACACCCCAGCCTTTTTTTTATATTTTATTTAGAGACAGGGCCTCACTGAGTTGCATAGGGCCTCACTAAATTGCTGAGGGTGGCTTTAAACCTGTGATCCTTCTGCCTCAGCCTTCTGAGCCACTGGGATTACAGGTATGCACCACTGCACCCAGCTATGTAGGTTTGATCTTAATAGATTTATTGTAGACCAGGGAAATTAGATCAAGAAGGTAGACTGATCACATATGTTTCATCTCAAAACAAATCTGGAGAAAAACATAGTTTAGTAGTCAAAATAGATGCGTGTTTAGAATGTGGTGAACTCCAGGCTCAGTTCAACATATAGGAGGAATGGGAAAGGGCCCAGAGTAATGGGGGTGGGGGTTAAGGGAATTGTGCTTAGTTCTTTAGCATTTTTCCACCATCAATTTGTGGCATCAGTTTAAAAACATAGCTTTATCAAGATATAATTGACGTGGGGCACAATGGTGCATGCCTGTAATCCCAGCATTTTAGGAGGCTGAGACAAGAGAATCGCAAGTTCAAAGTCAGCCTCAGCAACAGCGAGGCACTAAGCAACTCAATGGGACGGTGTCTCTATATAAAACACAAAGTAGGGCTAAGGATGTGGCTCAGTGGCCACGTACCCCTGAGTTCAATTCCGGGGGTGTGTGTGTGTATAAAATTGACATAGAGTTTATTGCCTTGTGAGCACTGGGGCTAAAGAGGCTGGTATTTTCTCCAGCTGGTATTTTCTTCAGTTGTCTGCACTGATTTCTAGAAGGAGTGGAGGGCTTTTAGGTGCTAATTTTCCTGCCTCTTTACATGTATAAGTCAGGTCACAGTAAAATAAACAAATATAGAAATTCTCAAGTACCAAGTAAATAGACTACCCTGTTTAACCAAATACTTGAAGGAAATAAGTATTATGAAAAAAGAAGTACCAAATTGAAGAAATAAAAGAACAAATACCAAGAAATCAGTTAATGTGGCAAGCAGAGAAAGATTTAAAACAAATATGCTCAGATTTGAGAATATTGCATCATTGACTATGAAATGTTAAAAATATGGTTGTTAAAACAACTCAGTATCTGAACTAAATTAACAGGCATAGAGCAAATTAGCTGCAAGATCGAGCTGTGAAATTCTTTGAGAACATAGAGGAAAGATCAAGAAATTAGAAATGGCAAAGAAAAATGGCACGTGGAATACAGATTTAGAAATTCAGTATCAGGAATTCCAGATACAATCAAGTAAAAGGAAGGGAGGAGAGAAAAAAAATTTCCTAGAACTGGAAAAGACAAAAGGCTTCAGATTAGAACAATCCATCAGGTGTAGGTAGAATAAATTATAAAAGGCCTACACCTAAATATATTATGATGAAATTTGAAAAGAAAAGGGTATGGAGAAAATGCTAAAAATCAAGTTATGCTGCCCCTTCCTTTACTTCTTTTTTAGATAGAAAAAAAATGAGGTTGTCTATAAAGAAATAATCAGATCTTTTATTGTAACACAGTCTTCAAAGGAAAGGAAATAACTCTTTGAAAGATAGAGATAGCTGGGCACCGTGGTACACCTGTAATCCCAGAGGTTCAGGAGGCTGAGGTAGGAGGATTTTAAGTTCAAATCCAGCCTCAGCAAAAGTGAGGCTCTAAGCAACTCAGTAAAACCCTGTCTCTAAGTAAAATACAAAATAGGGCTGGGGATGTGGCTCAGTGGTCGAGTGCCCTTGAATTCAATCCCTGATACCAAAAAAAAGATAAAATGATTTTTAAAAACTGGTTAGATAGTATACCTAGCCTAAGATACATTTAAATGGGAGGGAAAAATAAAGTTATTGTTTTTATATGTGCAGAGTCTTAAAGTTTACCACTTGACTTGGTGGTAAAGAGTCTTAAAGTTTACCACTTTACCAGGTGGCTTGTGGATTATGGAAAATTATTCTTCCCTTCCTTGCTCATACAAAGAGGGAAACTCCCCTTCTCAACTATTTCTGATCTAATTACCAAGGATATAAATGTGATTAAAATGAGGTGATTATACAGAGTAGAGCCAGTGCAGCATATCTTAAGGCATTTTCTCGTGGCCCTCAGGTTCCTAGTGGAATGTGCAATTGCAAGCCATTAGAAGAAATAATGAAAAGAAAATGACCCTCCCCTCAAAAAAGGAAAGAGGAAACAACCACAATAAAGAATGGTATACCGGAAAAATAAGAGAGCAAGAATAAATTCAAAACGAGTAGTGGTTATACCTTGTATGTTAACTTCCTGTGTTAGAACATTGTCTAGGCAAACCCAAACATACTGGGTTGTGGTAAGAGCAGGTAGATCAATCTGCCCTGGTCAGCTCTTACATTACCGTTTAGTCCATGATTTCTTGTATGTTTGAGAACAATTAGAATAGAGAAATCAATATGAACATAATAGATACAGGATTTATTACAATTACCTGATCAGAATCAATATGAGAAGCAATAGGGATTCAGCATTCCTGTGATACAGGCTTGGATTTAGTTAAGGAAAATAGTTAAGGAAATTCTAAATAGTTAAGGAAAATCTAAAATTTCTTCCTTGTGTTATTGTCTGATCCTTTCTCAAAGTGCTTTTACTGACCATCCATCATGGAACAACTTTAGGACTGTTCTTCCAGTTTTGTTCATTTTGCAGTCAAAGAATGAATTACATTAGTCTTTTCATTGTCTGCATTTTCTTTTGTTTATTTTTTTTCATTAATTGACTTCTACTTAAGGATAAGTGTTTGTGAAATACTGAGACTTCTACTTTAGCCACTACCGATATAAAAAAAAATTTTTTTTCTTGTACTGTGGATCAAACCCAAGTCCTTTCATGTACTAGGTAAATACTCTACCCTCAGCCTTTTCTTTTTTGAGAGAGGGTCTCCCTAAATTGCCAAGCCTTAAATTTGTAATCTTCATGCCTCAGCCTCCTGAGCAGTTGGGATTACAGGCATGTACCACCGTGCCCAGCTTTATCAAATTTTAAATGAGTTAAGTTTGTCTATTAGAATATTCAGATTGTTATTTTAACTGAACTATGTGGTGCTTTTCAGAGATATACCCACAAAAAATTGAAAATAAAGGAATGGATCTTCTGCAAAAGATGATGGAGGAAAAAAGCATTTAATTTTCCTTTTTGAAATCCATTGGCAGTGACAAAAATGAAAATATAGAGGGAAAAGATGTTTTCATTTTAAACTTTATTTTTATTTATTAATTTGTATGTGGTGCTGAGGATCAAACCCAGTGCCTCACCCGTGCTAGGCGAGCATTTTATTGCTGAGCCACAACCCCAGCCCCCAAGATATTTTCATTTTTAAGGAATTAGAAAAGTTGTTACCTTAAGATACAAACTATAGGGGCTGGGGCTATGGCTCAGCGGTTGAGTGCTTGCCTTGCATATGTGAGGCACTGGGTTTGATCCTCAGCACCACATAAAATAAATAAAGATATTGTGTAAAAAAAAAAAAAAAAAAAAAAAAAAAAAAAAAAAAAAAAAAAAGATACAAACTATAAAGCAGCATACCTTACCAAATACTATAAAGAAGTGAATCTGAAACAAAGACTGAAACCTTCTAGAACTGTCTCCTTATTTCTTGTGCAGAGTCCAGATTTTTTTTTTTTTTTTTTTGGCACCAGGGATTGAACTTGGGGTACTCAACCACTGAGCTGCATCCCCAGCCCTATTTTGTGTTTTATGTAGAGACAGGGTCTCACTGAGTTGCTTAGCGCCTCGCCGTTGCTGAGGCTGGCTTTGAACTCACGATTCTCCTGTCTCAGCCTCCCTAAATGCTGGGATTACAAGCGTGAGCCACCGCGCCTGGCTCAGAGTCCAGATTTTATTGAAAGTTTTGAAAGGCAAATATGTATTGAATCTGTGTTCAGAGGTATTTGGATGGAGTCACAGAAGGTGTGACCACTGTACTACCCAGCCCTCGAGCTCATCTTTTTTATCACAAATCCACTCGAGATAATCTAACATACTCCTGAAATAATGGCATTAATCTATCATCACCTCTTAAAGGCCCTCCCACTTCTTAGTATGGTCATGATGGCAACTTAATTACAACATGAACTTGGAGGTAACATTTAAACTATAGCATGGGATTTTATCAGAGCCTAACTGACCTGAAGAAGGGAAATACCCAAATCTAATAAAAAATGACCTTCCTTACCCAACTCTAGTCCATTGTAGCCATCCTGTCTTACCTAAAGAAGGAGAAACGTGGGAAATAATGTGTGAATCTTACAGTCCAGAGGCATAAATTTACTAAAATAGACCTAGTCATGGGACCATAGAAAGCTTCCCCTCTGTTCAGATCTTACCATTTACATTACTGAAGGCCTAATTATTGCAGTTCTTTTTATCCATTACCTCATGTTCAGCTGTCATGAGAAAATTGCAAGGCACACTAAAAGGCATAAAACAATTTTTTTTAAGGTACCGGGGATTAAACCCTGGGTCCTCTACCTTTGAGCTCCATCCCCAGCCCTTTGTATTCTTCATTTTGAAATGAGATCTTGCTAAGGTGCTTAGGCTAGCTTTGAATTTATAATCTTTCTGTCTCAACCTCTTGAATTGCTGAGATTATAGTGATGTGCCACCACACTTGGCCATAAAACACAATTTGATGAGAGCGCAAGTATGGGAACTAGATGTGCCAGGGATGTTGTAATGATCAGACCAAGAATTTAAAACAACTAGGATGACTACACTAAACGCCCAAATGAATAAATAAAGACAATGTGAAAGAACAGATGAACAAAGTAGCAGAGAGATTCTAATTAAAAAAAAAAAAAAAGAAATCCTAGAGATAAAAAACAGTATAACAGACACAGAGAATGCCTTTGACAGGTTTATGAGTAGACTGGATGTTACGGTTTGTAAATGAGGTGTCCCCCAAAAGCCCATATGTGAGACAGTAGAGGAATGTTCAGAGGTGAAATGATTAGATCGTGAGAGCTATAACCTAATCAGTGGATTGATCCACATGAAGTGGATCCACTTGATGTGTTAATTTGAATGGAATTATGGTTGGTAAGTGTAGGCAGGTAAGGCGTGGCTGGAGGAAGTAGGTCACTGGGGGCATGCCCTTGGGGATTATATAATCCAGGGCTCCTTGCATTCAAGCTCTCTCTGCTTCCTGGCTGTCATGAACAGAGTCACTTTCTTCTGCTATGCCCTTCTGTCATAATGCTCTGCCTGACCTCATATCCGGAGCTCTGGGGTCAGCCCATCATGACTGAACCTCTGAAACTATGAACTAAAACAAATTTTTCTTTCTCTATGTTGTTCTTGTCAGGTCTTTTGGTCGCAGTGGTGAAAGCTGATGGACACACTGAATATAAGGAAAGAATCTCTGAGCATAGGGCTGGGGTTGTAGCTCAGTGGTAGAGTGCTTGCCTGGCATGTGTGAGGCACTGGGCTCAATCCTTAGCACCACATACAACTAGATAAATAAATTAAAGATACTATGTCCATCTACAACTTAAAAAAATTGGCTTAAAAATATGTCAAAATAAACTTCCTGAACCACAAAGGGAATGAAGACAAAAAACACCAGGAAAAAACGTTAAAATCCAAGGACTATGGAACAACTATAGAAGTGATAATGTGTCATTGGAGTGTTAGAAGCAGAAGAAATGAAAAAAAGAATAGGAGAAATATTTGAGACAATGATGACTAGGAATGTCTATGTATTAATGTCAAACACCAAATCAGATCCAGGAAGCTCAGGAAATCCAAATGGGACAAATGCCAAAATAACTATACAAGTATATCATTTTATAGTGTAGAAAATCAAAGATAAAAAAATTCTGAAAGAAGCCAGAGGGGAAAAAAGCACCTTACATAGGGCAATAAAATTAAGAATTAGAACCAACTTCTCAGAAACCCTGCAAGCAATAAAAGGCTGGAGTAAAATAATAAAAATTTGAGAGGAAAACCTCAACAATCTTGAATTCTGTGCACTGCAAAATTAGACTTCAAAAGTGGAGAACTAGATGAGTGAGTTGGCACATGCCTGTGAGCCCAGCTACTTAGGAGGCTGAAGCAGGAAGATCACAAGTTCAAGGCCAGCCTACGCAACTTAGTGCGACCCTATCTCAAAATAAAAAATAGAAAGAACTGGGAAATGTAGCTCAGTGGTAAAGTATCCCCTGAGTTCAATTGGAAAAAATCAAAAGTGGAAAAAAAAAGACTTTATCAAACAAAAAGTGGGAAATTTTGTTGCCAGTAGACCTGACTTGCAAGAACCAAGTTAAAAATTCTTTGGAGTTAAAGAAAAGAATGTAGGATAGAAACTTGGATTTATGTAAAGAAAGGAAAATCATCAAAGAAACAATAAGGATAAAATAAAAATCTATTTTTCTTATTCTGGATTTCTTTTAGTGATAAGTGTTCCAAATTTTAATAACAATGTATTTGGTTATGGATAATTCTGTATATATCATATATGTATATTTATGGTAATATATCTATCTTATGTGTGTATGTTACATACAGTAATATATTAAACCACTGTATTGATGAGTTTTTCAAATAGTATAAATGCATTAATTGAAAGACTGTCAAAGTGCATCATTAAATTGGGCATGGTGTGCATACCAGTGATCCCAGCAACTTGGGAGGATAAGGTAGGAGGTCATAAGTTTGAGGTCAGCCTAGGCATTTTAATAAACCCTGTTTGAAAAAATAAAAAGGATTGGGGATGTAGCTCAGGGATAGTCCAGGCTCTAGGTCTGATCCCCAGTACCAGCAAAAAAAAAAAAAAGATTATTAACCAAGCCCCAACTTTATGTTGTCTACAAGAAACTCACTTCAGCTTTTTCTGAGGAAGACATGGTTGCCAGCACTGGGAGCAAAGGTCCTCTACTCCTGACTCACTGCTGTTCACTCTTCCCAAGGAACAAGTTGGTCAGTAAGCTGCATCCCAGCTGTTTGTTGAAAATACCAGAAAGATAGAGATAGAAACAGAAATTGCAGTTTACTAAATTAGAATTGCCCTAACCAGCTGTAACATGAAAGTGTGTGCTGAATTGGTCAGAGGAGCCAAGGAAAAGAATTTGAAAAGTCAAAGGACCAATTCAGATACCTGCCAAGAATCACTAAAGGAGAAATGCCTTGTGAAGTTTCTAAGACATGGGTTCAATTCCGGGTGAGAATCCACAAGTGACTCATGGACTTGCATAGTCCTTCTGAGATTATTAAGTGGATTATTTCCATCCGTACTGAGCCAGGAATTGAGGTTGATATCACCATTGCAGATGCCTAAGTCAACTGTTGTAATAAATTATTAGTTGTTTAAGAAAAAGAAACCTACTTTAAATATAAAGATTAAAAGTTATATAGATTAAATAAGTAATGTTATACCATGCTAACACTAATTTTAAAAAGTGAGAGTAGCAATATTAATTCAGATGGAGCAGACTGCAGAGCATGGAAAATTACCAAGAATAAAGAGGGAATTAAATAATGATAAAGGGGCTAACTATCAAAGAAAAATCCTTAAGATGTGCCCCTAACAGCACAAAATACATGAGACAAACACTGAAGAATTGCAAGGAGAGGCCTAGGAATGTTGCTCACTGGTAGAGCACTTGCTTAGTACACATGGAGTCCTGGGTTTGATCCCCAGCCCCAAAAATTCTAAAGAAAGAATTGCAAGAAGAAATAGATGATTCATTATTGTAGTTGGATACTTAATTACTCCTCTATCATAAGTATATCCAGCAGGCAGAAAATCAGTAAGGACATTGTTGAACTCAACAACACCATAAATCAACTGGATATATTGGATATCTATAAATGACTTCATCCAACAATAGTAGAATACACAGTCTTCTCACATGGGATGTTCCCCAAGATAGACTACGTTGTGAGCTGCAAAACACCTTAACAAATTTAAAAGAACAGAAATCATACAATGTCTGCTTTCAGACTAAATGAAGTTAAACTAGAAATCTGTAACAAATATAGGTAGAAAATTCTAGAAAATCTAGAGATTAAACAACAATGCATGGGTCAAAGAAAAAAATCTCAAGAAAAAATTAAGGAATATTTTAAACTAAATGAAAATAATACAAACTATCAAAATTCATGGGATGTGGGGCTGGGGTCAAAGCTCAGTGATTACAGTGCTTGCCTAGCTTGTGTGAGGCACTGGGTTTGATTCTCAGCACCACATAAAAATAAATAAAGGTATTGTGTCCATATACAACTAAAAAAACATGCATGAGCCAGGCGCTG
>PVHX01009758.1:0-26117 GCA_004024805.1 Geosciurus inauris
ATTCTCCTGTCTCAGCCTCCCTAAATGCTGGGATTACAGGCTTGCGCCACCGCACCTGGCTATCACCATATACTCTTAACACAGGCCCAAAAGCAACAGGATCAATTGATCATGGACTGGAACCTCCAAAACTGCAAACCAAAATAAATCTATTCTAAGTTGCTTATCTCAAGTATACTGTTTTTATGACAGAAAGCTAACACATAGGGCATCTTAATAAGGGTTGGCAACCTTCAGATATGCTAGAGCCTCTTGTCATTCATTCATTCAGCAAACACTGGCAAAGAAGCCATGCACCAGGCACAGTGCTGAGTGACAGGGATGCAGCAGTAAATAGGTGTGGTCCCATGATATAGAAAGGTTATGCTCCACACTGTATGTGAGGAGACCAACTGTTGACATTGTTGGTAGGGGTGTGTGAGAGAGCATTTGCACTGTCACATTAAACATACATATGCCTACTCTAAACCTACAGTAATCAAGACAGTATTGATGTAAGGACAAACAATGGAGCAGAATACAGTCTAGAAATAGATTCACACATATTTATTGTTTTGGCACCAAATAGACTATGCATGCATGTGTTTGTGCACATACTTACACATCTTTGGCACTCGTATTGACAAAGGTATTTTTTGAGGTACTAGAGGTATAACTCAGGGGCTTTCTACCACTGAGTTACATTCCTGGCCCTATTTTATTTTATTTTATTTTATTTTGAGACAGAGTCTCACTAATTTGCTGAGGCTGGCCTCAAATTTGCAATCCTTGTGCCTCAGCCTCCAGAGTTGCTGGAATTACAGGTATGCGCTACTGCACCTGGCTGACAAAAAGATTTTGTCAAAGTAAGGAGAATCTCTTAATAAATGGTGCTGCAACACCTGGATATCCATGGCGGGAGAAATGAACCTCAATCAATGCCTACTGCTCAGAAATGCAAAATTTTAGGTAGATCATGGACCTAAAATTTTAGAGTTGAGCCAGGTGTGGTGGTACACACTTGTAATCCTAGCAACTCAGGAGGCTGAGGCAGGAGGATCACAAGTCAGAGACCAGCCTGGGCCAGCCTGTGAGACCCTGTCTCAAAAATAAAAATTAAAAAAGGCTGGAGACATCCCCAGTACCAGAAAAAAAAAAAAAGAGCTGTAACTATAGAGCTTCCAGAAGAAAGCACAAAAGAGTATCTTTGTGATTTTAAGATAAGTAAATCTTTCTTTCTTTTTTCTTTTTGGTACTGGGGATTGAACTCAGGGGTACTCAACCACTGAGCCACATCCTCAGCCCTATTTTGTGTTTTATGTAGAGTCAGGCAGGGTCTCACTGAGTTGCTTGCTTAGCGCCTCGCCTCAGTTCAAAGCTGAGGCTGGCTTTGAACTCGCGATTCTCCTGTCTCAGCCTCCCTAAGTGCTGGGATTACAGGCTTGAGCCACTGCACCCGGCTTGATAAGTAAATCTTTCGTAGTACAGAAAAAAGGTACAAACCATTTTAAAAATTGGCAATGGACTTTATTAAAATTAAGGATTTCTAATTTAAAAAAAAAATTTTTTAGTTGTAGATGGACACAATGTCTTTATTTTATTTCTTTGTATATGGTGCTGAGGATCGAACACAGGGCCTCACGCATGCGAGGCAAGCGCTCTACCACTGAGCTACAATCCCAGCCCAGGATTTCTAATTTTTAATTGGACACTAAGAAAATGAAAAGCCACAGAATGTAAATCTGATAAAGGATTTGTATCCAGAATATATAAAGATCCTTAACACTTCAATAATAAGACAAACAACCCAATAAAAAAAGGAGAAGGGCTAGGGGTTCCTCAGGAGTACAGCATTTGCCTGGCATGTGTGAGGCCCTGAGTTCAATCTTCATTGCCACAAAAAAAAAAAGAATTAATAAAGAAAATAACTCAGTTTTTATCTAAAAGGGAGGAAAGAAATGAACAGGCACTTCACAAAAAGATACATATTAAGCATATGGAAAGATGCTCATCATCATCAGTCTGCAAAAGGATGCAAATTAAAAGCACTAGGATACCATGAGAATGACAGAAATGAAAAAGATTGGTAATGCTAAATGTTGAGGATGCGGAGCAATCAGAATCTTAGTGGTGGGAAGGAAAAAGTGACACAGTCACTTTGGAAAATGAATGACTTCTGACAAAATTAAACATACATCTACTGTATGGCCCAGCAATTCCACTTGTAGCTGTGTATTTACCCAAAAGAAGTACATGTCCACGCAAGCCTTGTGTCAGTGTATCATCCACAGCCTGGTTGTGCTAGGGCAGTGCCAAGAGACCAAAGAAGACACCTGGCGATGGGATGTGAGGCGTAAGTTTTATTGAAAAATGCTTCCAAAGGAGGCATGGAGTGGACAGGTGCTTCCTTAGAAAGACCAGTGGCGACAGGCTGAACAGGTACAGCTCCATTTCACACAGTAGTGCCACAGTATTTCAACAGAACAATAGCACCTCCCTTCCCCCACAAGGCTCTGTCTAGTGGCAGCTGCACAAGAGCTTCCCATGGTCCTCTGTCCTGGGCCAGCTACTGCAGGGAGCGGGGTTTGTAGGTTAGATTACAGAAGCGGCATCAGTTTAGCTTGTTTTGTCCCATGGTGTGACCAGCACCCCAAGGAACTTGGCATGCATGCAAGGAAACCGCTTTCTACAGATAACACTAACCTGCCCTAATTCCCAGCATACATGAGAGAAAACCAGTGTCCTTCAAGATAATATTTATCTGGACATTCTGACCCAGACTCAATCTCATCATTCCCTTAGTTTTGCTAGATTCTGGGAACAAAGTGGCACTTCAGGGACATAGTATTTAACTGTCCTGTTTTTCCTCCCCGGATAACACAATAAGAAGACTCTTTTTCGTGTACCTCTGCTAGCACTGAGGCCTGCAAACTGCCCAGGCAGAAAGCTGGCGTGGTCCTGGGGCTCACTTCGGAGAGTTTCTCACTCTCAGGGAGCACTGTCTTCTGCTGCCTGCTGAATAATGTCTGAAAACTTTTGTTTCATATCTTTTGTCCAAGTTTTTAGCTATTTACAGTCGTCAGGTAATTCCAGTTTCTCTTACTCCATTAGGTCCTGGAGCAAAATTTTCCTGTTTCATATCTTTGGAGGGCTATTATTCATTTTAAAAATTTTGTAACTATCCTCTAATTGTGCATTTTATTATTTGTTTTTGTTTTGTTTTGTTTTGGGTACCGGGGATTGAACTCAGGGGCACCTGACCACTGAGCCACATCCCCAGCCCTATTTTGTACTTTATTTAGAGACTGAGTTGCTTAGTGCCTCACTAAGTAGCTGAGGCTGGCTTTGAACTTGAGATCCTCCTGTGCCACTGGGTTACAGTTATGTGCCACTGCTCCTGTCACATTTCTTTATTTGTAAAATATAAATCCACAGACTTCATTGTGAGGGGTCAGAAATATATGCTTCCCTTGATATAAAAATTCTACCTTGAGGAATTTATCACATAATGTTTTCCCATGTGTGAAAGACATATGTAGAAGGACATTCTTGGTAGCTTTATTGGTCATAGTAGGAAAATGAGGGCCAGTCACAATGGCACACACCTGTAATCCTAGCATTTGGGGAGGATGAAGCAGGAGAATTGCAAGTTTGAGGCCAGCCTCCACAATTTAAATAAAAAATAAAAAGGATTGGAGATGAGTAGAGAGTGCCCCTGGAGATGAGCTCAATGGTAGAGTGCCCCTGGTTTCAATCCCCAGTACCTACCCCCACATGCAAAGTACATGTGGTGGGTCTTACTGTCCATTAGTAAGGGATTGTTTTATCTCTTTAAGGAATACTATGTAACTGTTAATCCAGATGAATGCATCTGTGCACTCCTATATAAAGTCATTTAAGATGAAGTAACAATTACAATCAAAATACAGCATAATGGTAAACCTTTGTAATATTGTCTCAACAGACTCAACTTATCTATATCCTAGGAATTTTTTCTCCTCCCCCAAACAAGGGACCCACCTTACTCTGAAGTGAGTTGCACCTCTGGTCTTTTGATGGGTCAATAAACCCATTCCCAAGATTACCTAACTCAAAACACAAAGTATAATTCTCCAGAAGCTGAACTTATTTTAAAAATTTGGAATGCAAACCCCAAAGACAAACAGCTCTTGTCTTATTGAGGAAAAGGGGGTCTTTTCTTTAGTGATACTGGGGATTGAATTCAGAGTGCTCTGTTACTGAGCCATATCCCTAGCCTCATTTTTAATTTTTATTTATTTAATTTTTAGTACTGGGAATTGAACCCAAGAGTGCTCTACCCACATTCCCAGCCCTTTAAATTTTTTGAGACAGGGTCTTTCTAAGTTGCCCAGGCTAGCTTCAAACTTGGGTTCCCTTTGCCTCAGCCTCCTGAGTCACTGGTATTGCAGGCATGTGCCACTACAAAAGTGATCATTTTATTTTATTTATTTATTTATTTATTTATTTATTTTTAAATTTTTTTTTAGTCATTGATGTATCTTTATTTTATTCATTATTCATATGTGGGGCTGAGGATCGAACCCAGTGCCTCACACATGCTAGGCAAGCACTCTACCACTGAGCTACACCCTCAGCCCCCAAAGTGATCATTTTAAAAAGACACTAAAACTAACATTCAGAGAGCATTAGCAATGAGAGTCCATGGCCCAAAGCTCTTTTTAAAATGTATTTTGCCCTGAAGTTCTTCAGTTGCTTTATAAGTCTATTGCTACATCCCTGTCCTTCCCATGGCTTGGCTATCTGATTTCTTGGAATTTTAGAGCCAATACATTCCCTCTATTTGCCCATGTTAGCTGGAGTTAAGTTTCTGTTGCTGGTAGCCAAACTATATGCATATGCATAGCCAAAAATAGGGGAAATAGGGTCTGTAAATGTTCAAATGAACCTTTTGCCTGATTTCGAGCAAAGAGGACTGGAATGACAAAATGATAATTCACAACGACTGTCAATTTTGTCAGCAAGGTAAGTGAGACTGGGTTGGTCTTCATTGTTGAAAGACAGGCAGTGTGGATTGTGAGCAAGGAGCAGAGGCCTACGGGTAAGGTTAAGATAACAGTTAATTATAAACACATAAGAAAAGTTCTTTTAAAAGATGTAGGTTGAAGCCAGGCCTGGTGGTGCATACCTGTAATCCAAGCTACTCAGGAGGCTGGGGCAGGAGAATCTTGAATTAAAAATCAATATGGGCATCATAGCAAGACAACCTTCAAAATAAAATGCAGGTTGAATTATGTAGGGAAAAAATTCCATGATTTCTGAGATTCACTTTAAATTACTTCAAGAGAAAAATAATTCAGTTAAAAAAAAAGAATGGGTAAAGGAAGTGTGGCAAAATATTGATACCTGGAGCGATGAAAATACAGAGGTTCATTATATTATTTTCTTTACTTTGATGTTTACTTTCATAATACATTTTATTTATATATTTTTTTCTTTTTTGATACTGGAATTTAACCCAGGGGCACTTAACCACTGAGCCACATCCGCAGCCATTTTGATTTTTTTATTTTGAGACAGGGTCTCACTAAGTTGCTTAGGGCCTCACTAAGTTCCTGAGGCTAACTGTGAATTTGCAATCCTCTTGCCTCAGTCTCCCTAGCGGCTGGGATTACAGGTGTGCACCACTGTGCCCAGCTCATAATACATTTTTATAGTAAAATGGTCATAATAAAAACATTTAAAAATACCTGTAGTCCTTAAACCCAGACAAAAATCACTGGCTTTCAATTTTGTGTACAGTCTATCATGCATGAGGCCCTGGGTTCAATCACTAGCACCACACACACACACACACACACACACACACACACAAAAGAACAGCTATAAAGTTATACATTATATTTTTTTTTATTGATTTGTTTGTTATATTATTTATTTGGTACTGGGTGGGGCTCAAACCCAACCCAGGGTCTGTGCACATGAAGTACATGCTCTACCACTGAGCTACACCCTCCTACCCCACAGCCATATACTTTAAAAACAGCATTGTATTGAATATATTCTTAACTATCATGTCCTAACACGTTCTTCACCACATTGCTTTCTAATAACTACATATTATTCATTGAAGGGATGTAATACGATTTAATGGGGAGTGTTCAGGTTATTTCCAATTTCTCACAACCATAAACAATCTTTCAACAGTCTTGTATTGAATTTTGTTGCACTTCTCTAACTTCCCTAAAATGAACATTTGTAGATTAAAAAAATGTTGTCTGGATGTGGTGGCGCACACTTGTAATCCCAGCCGTTTGGGAGGCTGAGACAGGAGGCTTGGAAGTTCAAAGACAGCCTCAGGAATGGCGAGGTGCTAAGCAACTCAGTGAGACCCTGTCTCTAAATAAAATACAAAATAGGGCTGGGGAGGGGTGGGGAAGAATGAAGGAACTTTGGATTGTGCAGAAGGGAGGAGGTGTGGGGATAGGAAGGACGGTGGAACAAGATGGACATTATTACCCTATATACACATTTGATTAGACTACCAGTGTGACTCTACACCATGTTCAGCCAGAGGAAGAAGTTGTGCTCCATTTATGTACAATGTGTCAAAATGCATTCTACTGTTGTGTATAACTAATTAGAAAAAAATTTAAAAGAAAAATAAAAAGGAAACAAAAACCAAAAACCAAAAATGCTGGGGATGTGAGTCAGTGGTTGAGTGCTCCCTGAGTTCAATCTTTGGTACTCCCCCCTCCAAAAGTTGAAGCACCAGGGGGCGCTAGTCATTTACACAATACCTACAGGCAGTGGTGGTGGTGGGTGATCTTTTCAACTGACCCTGCCCCCCACTGTCTCTCTAAATTTTGCAGTTTGTACAATGAAAGTGCAAAACACCCAGGGGCACGTGATTCCTAAACAACACTTGGCACCCAGGAATGCTTAGCAGAGCCACTGATCTTTGAAACAAACCCCCGCCCCCCTGCATTCTTTAATGTGGACAACTGGTATTTCTCAAATACATTAAGTGTCCTCTCCTTCAAATCCCAAAACTTTCTAGTGAAAAGAGTTTTTTATTTTTTATTTTTTGAGCAGAGCTAGGGATCCAACCCAGGGTTCTGTGCATGCTAGGAAACACTGTACCACTGAGCTACACTCCAGTCCCTAAGCCCTTTCTATGTGGACTTTTTGGAACTTCAATTAACAAGAAGTATCATTTAGGTGAGAATGGCCTATCTCAGATTACTAGTTGGGCATGTGACCCAGGCCTGGCCAATCAATACTCTGACCCCTGTGATTGGCTTGGGTTGGCATTTAACCCTCACCAGAACAGTTAAAGCCCAGCTCAGGATATGTACCAGAAGTATGGAGGAGTTGCTGCATTCACAGGGGCTGTGACTTGGTTGTATGGCCTTGTATTGAAGAGCATGGGTTTTCAGGAAGAGCTTTGGACATTATTTGGAATCCTCTCTTCATCACTTACTGGACAGGTGACCTTTCCTGAATTCCTTAATATCTCTGAGATTTGGTTTCCTTATGTGTAGACTGGGGCAATAATCATTTCTATGTTACAGGTTGTTCTAGATTTCATATGATGTAACATGTAAAACACTAGGTGCTGAGCCTGGTACATACAAATCATTCCATGACGTTGGTTGGCTGTTATGACACAGTTTAAGCCTTGAGATGCGGAGGTAGAAACTTCCACCTTGCTAGGCCTGTTAGTCCACAGCTCTCTCACCAAATATATACACCCTTTTCCACAGTCAGTGTAGTGTAAATGAGGCATCCTCAGATGGTGATAGCTTGGAATTTTCTGGGAAGTGCGTCCTTTCAAACATTTGATCCTGTTGATACCGCTGGTTACCTATAAACTGCTTCCTCAAATGCTGAAGTATAACACCAGAGAAGCACCGGGAGGGTGTAGAGAAGAAAGTAAGAAGCTTTATTAAAGGATGTAAAACACACTTCTCCCAGGTGGAAGAAGGGGACTCAAAGGAGGAATCTGTGGGATGAGGAAGTTCTGTCCCTTTTATACATCTAAAGTTTCCCCTGTTCTGCATTCTTCTCCCTTATCTTGTTCATTTCCCCTCATCCTGCATAGTGACTTGGGGATGTAGGTGGAATGTCCAGGGGGTGAGCAGGTGGGCTGGAAGGGCCTAGGTGGAGTGCTAGACAGGAAGGGAGGGGCATTATTAGTAGCTCCCTAACTGCTCCGGAGTTGCTCAATTAACCTTTTGGGAGGGGTAGTATCCAAGGGCTCTGGAGACATTAGCATTCCAATCTCCCAAGGGTGATTTCCAATTTCCCAGACTCAAATCAGACTCCATTTTCTCAGTCTGATCTGATTTACCTAGATAAACTGACCACCTGTCTTTAAATCTGGTTTCACTGTTGACAGAACACAAGTTGTAGCTTCTGGTCAAAGTAAGCTAATTCCTGTCCATCTATCATGGGAAAGCCGTTGCTCTAGGCCTGTGTGTTAAGCTATGCCAGGGAAAAGGGTGATTTATGCTGGGCCTCCTTTGTCAGGTAGGATCAACTGGTTGCCAAGTGAGAGGGCACCCAATTCAAACAAAAGAGGACTTTGTTAACTGATGAATTGCAGGATAGTTGAAACTCACAATGACTGAGAATCAGTAAGGTTGTGGTCCCCTAGAGCAGAAGTGGAAAAATTTTCCTCTGAAGAACCAGAAAATAAACATTGTAAGCTTTGTGTTATGGTTTGGATCTTAAATTTCTCCCTAAAAACATGTGGCCAGAGATTAGTTGCTAGCCTGTGGTGCTAATGGGAGGTGGGGGAACTTCTAGGAGGTGGTGCCTAATGGAAGGAAGTGAAATCATTGGGGACATGCCTTTGAAGGAGATATGGGGACTCTGGCCCCTCCTTTTTGCTTCCCAGCAGCCATGAGGTGAGCAGCATTGCTCTTACATATGCTCCCTGCCATCATGCTTTACCTCATCAAAAGCTCAAAGTGATAGTGATAAGTCACCATGGACTGAAACTTCTGTAACCATGAGCCAAAATAAACCTTTCTTCTTTTATAGTTGATTTTGTCAGGGATTTTTTCACAGCAACATAAAGCTGACTAATAAATATGGTCTCTGTTGCAACTGCTCAACCTTACTTTTACAGCATGAGGGCAGCATAGAAAATATGTAAAAGGGGCTGAAGATACAGCCCAGTGGTAGGACGCTAACCTAGCATGCATGAAACCCTTGATTCGATCCTCAGAACTACAAAAAAATAAATAAAATAAAGGTATTGTCTATCTACAACTAAAAATATTAAAAAAAAAAAAAAAAAAAAAACAAGGACTGAGGATGAAGCTCAGTGTTAACACATGTCCAGAATGTGCATGGCTCTAGGTTCAATCCCCAGTACTGTGGGGGGAAAACAATTTAAAAGAGAAATCTGTATGTATTAGTATGCAAATGTCAAAGTAATAAAACCAAAAGTTATAATAAGAAGTATTTATTTTGCATAACACACACATGAGGAATTGGTCAAAGTGATTCCATTGGGAAAGGGAACAGGTTTAATTTAATTAAAAACTAATTCTATATGTATTTTTTTAAAAAGACCAATTTACCAAAAATAAAGACCAAATGTTTGTGTCCATAGTCTTATGAGCATGAGATTTAGGTAGAGGTGTGGGGCATTCATTTTTCCAACTCACATAGTTTTGTAACGTTAGATTTTTAAATGATCAGAGTGCCTTGCAAACAGAAAAAAAGTTCATATGCTATTTGTAGATCACAGGAAAGAATTAGCTATTCACACAGAATGGTAAAATATGTCACTGAAGATTCTCAACTTACTGCTGGCAAGAGCTTTCTCAGGTCCTTTTCTCTCTATAGCTGAAAGTCAACTTTTCTGGTGCCTTCTGCCTGACATATGGCAGTATTGGTTATTGATCCATTTTGTAATCTAACTATACTACAAATATACAAAACAATCCCACACTGAAGTGAATGGTGCAATGGGCAGACTGACCCAAGTAACTTTGAAATAGAATCTGTAAAATTAAAATTTGAAATTACACATAGCACTCACAGTATTCTAGTTGATAAAGTTGCTTCCCATCTGGGTATGGGACAATTCTGATACTGTTATATATGTACAGCCTGTTCCTGACTTAAAAATGGTCCGATCTACAAATTCTGGCTACGATGGTATAAAAAGGAAGTTTGTTCAGTAGAAACTATACTTCTAATTTTGAATTGTGATCATTTTCGGGCTACTGATTTGTGGTATGATACTCTAGTGAACAACTACTTTACAGTGTGCTTCTGTTCAGTGTTTTCTGGATGTGTAGTCAATAAAGTACATCATGTATTAAACACTTTTAAGTCTTCGTTAGATGATTTTGCTCAAACAGGCTTAGTATGCTAGCATATTTTAGTAGGTTAGGTATATTAAGTATATTTCCTACTTTTAATAGGCTTATCAGGATGTAATCCCATCAAAAATCAAGGAATAGCTATAAACTGAAGACAGTGGGAACCAGGTTTGTGTTTAAATGAAAAAACACTATGTTCAAGGACTTGTACATCAATATAAGCATTACTCTTAATAGCCCCAAATGGAAAACACACAAAATAACAACTGAACGTCCACCAGTGGATAAATGTCTTAAGTACATATTGAAGTATTTAGTAATAAAAATTAAATACTGAAATAGATACATGGAATTTGAAAACGCTATGCTAAATGCATCAAAGGTCTTGTATTGTTATGACTCCATTTAAACAAAATGTCTAAATACGCAAATATTTAGAAATAGAATTAGTCATTAATGATTGCATGAGTTGAGAATGGAGTGTGTACTAATGGAGTGATGAAACTGTTCTAGAATTACTGATGTTTGTGTAAATACATGGAAAACCACTGAAATGCGGTACATTTTATGGTATGTAAATTCTCGATGAATGTTACAGAAAACCCTCTGGTGACCCTGCTTGCTGTTTTTAAAGACAGGTGCAATACTAAGCGGATCAAGACTGAGTAAACATTAAAAAGTTTAACCCTCTTCCAGTTTTGTTTGCTCTAGTCACAACACCTAGGTATAGAAGAACTGAAAGAAAGACTACACTGAACAACTGTTTTATAAACCTTTATTGGAAAGGCTACAAACTTTATATTGCCACTGCATTTCTTATGCTTAAAGTGTTGTGGGGAAGTAACCCTGAATACAAAACTACTATGCTGTTGAATCTTGCCCAGGCTTCTTGTAAAATATTTTGTACAACGGAGGTAGAGTGGATAGGGCAATAATTTAAACCTCACAGGCCTTGATTAGTGTCAGGACACTTTTTTTTTTATTCAGGTTCTAACAGATCTAGAAATAAACTACAAGTACTATACTTAGGCTCAGGGATGGCATAATACATTTAAAATTTTAGTTTCAGCCCCCCCTTTCTTTACAAATGTAAATGTTTCTTTTCCCTCAAGCATTTTCTCTTATCAACTCTGGGAGTGAATAGAAAAGATGGAAAGAAGAGGAATACAACATCCTTTTTAAAGTAGTTTTACCTGATTTTTCTCTTATCAGCTTATGTCTTTCTTTTCTATAAAACATTATAGAAAATCAAAGTCAATGCTTCCCCCAATGTCAAATATTCAACTTAATGGAGACAGAGCATATTTTAACTTAACATTTAATGAAAACAGCATTTTAACAGGTTCTATGCAAACATGGTTCTATTATTGATTTGTTGTTACCTTATTTTTAAAAGAGGGTGGTGGTAGGGGAAAGATACAGAGGCCTGGGCTAGCCCCAGTGTTCAGGATCATAACTTAGGAATTACATAACTTAGAAGTCCTTGACTCTACAAAGCATCAATTGAAGTCAATAAAGCCTGTTTCTACCAACCTTTGTCTTTTAAAACTATAAAATGGGCAGGTGCCTGAGGCCTAAGCTTCAGGCCAATGGGTTTTTAAGGGCTGTTTAAAAACCAGAACTAAGGATACATTCTTCAGTTTAAGGATACATTTTGCAGTTCAAA
This sequence comes from Geosciurus inauris, assembly GCA_004024805.1. NCBI lineage: Eukaryota > Metazoa > Chordata > Mammalia > Rodentia > Sciuridae > Geosciurus > Geosciurus inauris. The sequence goes on from PVHX01009758.1 coordinate 11,968, forward strand.
ATGTGTTCTTCCTTCTAAAAATGTGACACAAAGAATAATTTACACCAACTGCTTTTTATTATCAAGTTTCAGAAACCTTCCATAGGATGGTAAAAAATAAAATAAAAAAATAAGAAGGGGGACAAAAAAAAAAAAAAAAAAAAAAAAAAAAAAAAAAAAAAAAAAAAAAAAAAAAAAAAAAAAAAAAAAAAAAAAAAAAAAAAAAAAAAAACCCAAAAAACAAAAACAAAAAAACTTTACAACCACTGCTATTGTAATTTTTTCCCATTGTTCCCAGTCAGCTCCAAACCCATTTTGTGCAAAGCCCATTTTCCATGCATCTAAATGATAGATACAGGCTATGAAGTTCTTTATTCTATTTGTAGCAGCTTATGCAAGTGCAGCCAAACACAAAGCTTCAGGACAAATTGTACAAACTTTACAATGTGGGATTTGAATTTAAAATATGAAACATAAAATCTACACAAAACTGATAAAAATCAAGCACAGATACCAAGACTGAAACTTATAACCCATGTGTGAAAGGGAGTCTTGTTTCCTTTCAAGTGCTTTATTCTGCTACAGAACAGTCGAAATGAAGATGTAAAGCTTTGTGGTTAGTTTAAATTATACACTCTGTAGATACTATACCAATTTTAAAAGTTACACATAGACCAACAGATGTCCATCAGTTCATCTGGATTTATTAGACACTCCAGCTGGATCGCCGAAAACAAATCAGGCAAATGTGGAAAGAAAATCCACCTGTGCAATTTGTTTGCAGAGTTACTGATGGGCACACTGCACTCCAGGTCCATGATGGCTGCTGCTTTCTTCATCAGAGCTATCATTATATGCTTCACGCCTCTGACCACCTCCAGAGCCTCGAGTGTTATCAAATTCCTGAAGCTCTACCTCTTCTGTTTCTCCAATTACGTTAGGGACTTCTGGTCTAGATGGCAGAAGATCTTCTAGTTCCTTCATTAGAACAAATAAAAATGGGTTAGCTGTAATATTTCAACTTCTCCTTTAATACAGTCCAACTATACACTTCTTTGGGAGTTAAAATGGCAAAGTGACTGGTCTTTGCACTTTAAGTTGCAAGATCACAAAGTGTGACCCACAGACCAAAACTGCAGATAACCTTTGTGTAGCCCATCTATTGCTTAAGTTAAAAACAAAAAATGGAATTAGCTATTAACATTTTAGGCACTGGAAAATTTCACAGCAGACATACTTTCCTGTACCCCAGCCCTCTTCAGGTGAGGGATCTGTTCCCTAAGGATTCCCACGACTCCCACCACCAACTTGGACCCAGTCTGTTTTATTTCATGTAATTCCCTTCCTAGGCCCCACAATTACATCAGCAATCCTTGCTTTCACATCCTTTGTGAAAATTCATCAATAGCACAATATTAACAAAGTAAAATTTGCATGATCTTAGTAAAACCAAATTGGGGAAAACAAAATGGAAGGTGACAAAGTACCATGACTAAGAAACCATGAGTTGCTTAAATTTAAAGATCACTTACAGAAAGCTTGTCTGGGTTGATCCAGTTGTTTTCAGGAAACTGCACATCAAACTTTATATAAAGATCACCTTTTTCAAAGGGATTACGATACTGTGGCATTCCTTCACCTCGAACTACACGAACACATCCTATTATTTAAATAAAGAGGAAACTGTGAAGTCTCTGAAGCTGCATCTACATCAAATATCCTGCAGACTGCCCGAACTTGGCTGACTAGAAATATCAGTCAAGATGTAGTGGAGAGAAGGAATGTTGTAGGTAAAGAGTCAAAATTACACTGGGCTGAGCACCAATGCACCCATCACTTTTGTGCTGTGGGGGATCAAACTGGCAATACTAGTTAAGTGTTTTACCACTGAGCCACACCCTTAGCCCCGTGCTTTTTGGGGGGTTGTTGTTGTAGTAGTAGTTGGACCCTATACTTTTATTTATTTTTAAATATTTTTGTAGTTATAGATGGACACAATACCTTTATTTTATTTATTTGTTTTTATGTGGTGCTGAGGATCGAACCCAGTGCTTCGCACAGCTAGGCAAATGTGCTACCACTGAGCCACAACCCCAGCACCTCACATGTGCTATGTGAGCCCTCTATCGCTGAGCCACAACCCCAGACCAGTCCTATGCTCTTAATAGCCATTCACCTTAACTTTTGTATCTGAACTAACATTCTCATTACTAATAGATAAGTTTTTCATAATGCATCTCTAGGTTTAGCAGGCCTCTGGACTCTACCAACTCTAAAATTAAGAATGGTATAAGATAGGGGCTGCAGTTGTGGCTCAGTGGTAGCACGTTTGCCTAGCACGTGCGAGGCACTGGGTTCAATCCTCAGCACAACATAAAAACAAAAATAAACGTATTGTGTCCATCTACAACTACAAAAAAATATTAAAAAAAAAAAAAGAATGGTATAAGATAACATCTGGGACTAAAAAAAAAACCAAACACAAGGGCTGAGATTGTAACTCAGTGGCAGAGCACTTGCCTAGCATGTCTAGCACGTGTGAGGGATTGGGTTCAATTCTCAGCACCGCATATATGTAAAGGTCCACGGACAACTAAAATATTAGAGATTTCCCTGCCTTCCTATAGCCTATCTACCAGATGCTTCCACTAATCTAATTGGTAAATGTATTGGTTCATGGTTTTCTTTTTTTCTGTGACTACAAAAATTCATGTAACTCCTTCCATGGTGGAAGATACCTTTCAGGATAACTTGAATCTCTGTTCCTAGTCCATGGTCACTCATATTTGGCTCAGAATAAACTATTTTCTTATTTCTTTAAAGAAAAGTATTTAGTAATATTCCTTTGAGAGTTATCCACTAAGCAAAAATTGCAAGTTTAAGAATATATACAAATCTATGATCCTAGAAACTCAGAAGGCTGAGGCAGGAGTACTCAAGCAAGTTCAAGGTCAGCCTCAGCAACTCAGCAAGGTCCTAAGCAACTTAGTCAGACCCTGCCTCAAAATATAAAATGAAAAGGGCTCAGTGGTAAAGTGCCTCTGAGTTCAATCATCAGTATCAAACCAAACCGAATAACTACCCCACCCCCCACAAACCTGTATCAGATAAAATCAAGATTTACCTGGTTCAATTACTTTGCCAGGAGGGTATTTCACCACAATTTGACGTCCATCAAGGTGCTTAAATGTAAACTGAAACCCACACAGAGCTTCAACAAGTCCTATCTTATATGTCATGTGCAAATCATTCCCATCTCTCTGGAACACCTTTAAATAAAGCACACAAAAAACACTTGAATGCTCCCCAGACATGATCCTAACAGGCAAAGAAGGTTTAAGTTCAACATTAAAAAGCTTAACCAGGAAGGATCAGCCAGTAAAGTGAAGAGGCAAAACTCGGTGCTTCACACATGTACTAACAAATTTTATCTCACTTAAAATTGAAAACTTGCTTAGAAGAATGTAAATTAAACAAATGCTAAAGTTGGCTTATTCAATCTTACCACTATAAGCCTATGGACTAGGTTAAACAAAGGTTTCCAAATAAGCGCAAAGAATGTCTCCAGGTTTTCAATGTTTAGGAAAAATAAATTCATTTTAATTCAATTTCGCATATACTAAAACTTATGATTTTTACTTGGGGAGAATTTGCAAATACCTATACTTAACTTTTGAAATTTGAGATGAAACAAAATTAACTGCAGTGAAAGGCCACCTAGTTTTTTTAAAAACGTAACAGGCTCTCTTCTAAAGAGCAATCTTGGCTGGTTCTATCCAAAAGACAGGCTCTTTTCCTAAAATATTCTCCTAAATTTACCCATGAAACTATTATCTTAAGCAGTGATTTTCTTGAGGGTAATTCTGGATGGGCAGCCTCAACAGCAGGAGGAAATTTTGGGGAATATACATTCTTGGGTCCTATTCCATATCTACTGCCAGAAGCTATTGGCCTCAGCAATCTACAGTTTTCACAAGCCCTTCAGGAGATTCCAAACTGATGCTAAAGTTTTTGAGAACCAATCAATGTATATTAACTATGACATTTACTTGTATATTCCTCAATGGGACCAATAAGGCTTTTTAAATGAACTTTTCAATGCTTTAAAAATGTTATACTTAAAATGTCAGTGTTTCTTCTACCAGGCACGGTGGCGCAAGCCTGTAATCCCAGCACTTTGGGAGGCTGAGACAGAAGAATCGCGAGTTCAGAGCCAGCCTCACCAACGGTGAGGTGCTAAGCAACTCAGTGAGACCCTGTCTCTACATAAAACACAAAATAGGGCTGGGGATGTGGTTCAGTGGTTGAGTGCCCGAGTTCAATCTCCAGTACAAAAAAAAAAAAAAAAAGTCAGTGTTTCTGAAAACCAACATTCTAAGAAACACCTTTTACCAGCAATTCTTTGGTTAAAGCTGTGTTAGAGCAGGAAGGGATACAGTGATGTTATGTGGGAGAGTTCAACTTAAAGGAACTCTAGTGAAAAGCATGAAGGTTGCAAAAGCTACCCATGATGGTGCATGCCTATTAATTCCAGTGACTGGAGAGGCTGACGCAGGAGACTCTCAAGTTAGAAACCAGTCTCAGTAACTTGCCAAGACCCTGTCTCAAAACCAAACCAAAACAAAAACAACAACAAAAGAAAACTCAGTTGTTGCTATCTTCCTGGTATGCTGGGATTAAGACAATTTGATGCTAATGTTTAACCACAACAAATAAGCAAAAGGGGCTGAGGTTGTGGCTCCGTGGCAGAGCACTTGCTCCTCACATGTGAGGCACTGGGTTCGATCCTCAGCACCACATAAAAATAAGTAAACAAAATAAAGACACTGTGTCCATGTATAAATAAAAAATACAAAAAATTAAAAAAAAGAAATAAGCAAAAATGCTACAGAATTTTGTTTGTTGCCAGAGAAGTTTTAAAAAGCAAAATGAACAAGGGCCTAATAAACACCAGACAGCAAAGCACATAAAAGCCTTAATAGTTTTTGAGAAATAATAAAAATACAGATTATAAAGGAAGGACATTTTCAGAAACTCTTTTTCTATGCTGTACAAATGCACTATGGTAGCTAGACCACTGAAACACACACAGTAGTACAGCAAGAATCTGAACACACGAAACAGCATTCCCAAAATTCAATGACTTTTGATCAGATTTATGCAGTTCAAGCTACAGCACCAACCCTAATCTCATTATGGCCCCAATTCCTTTAGTGAAAGTGTTGGGAGTTGGGGGAAAAAGGTTTTCTTAAACAGCTCCATGTTGCAGTTTTGCTTTCTTCAGGAGATTGAAAACATCAGTTGTGTAAATTAACCAAGATGCCTAGATCTCACCTTTTATTTTACTGGTCATAATAAAGAAGGAACTAGGTGAATTTCCATTCTAACCTTTACCAGCTTCTATTTCCTACCTTAGACAATCAGTCACTCCACTTTCTGCTGGAAATTCCAAGCAATTCCACTGATGCCAACAATTTTTAGAGGTTTCTTATTTCCAGATACTTTCTCATACCCTCAAAAAAGCAGTTTATTCATAGCCTCATGTGATTCTACAATATACTTGCTGAGGGAAGACTACCTTTATTTTTTGTAAGCAAAGCCAGGGGATGACAAAGCTAATAAGTAAATGGGGGTCAGAACTAAGTTCCTTGCATCCAAATCCAGCAATGTTTAATTTAATTATACAGCAATATTACAAATGAAATGAGTATAAAAAGGTTTTGTCATTAGTTTGACAAAACCCAACCTGAAAAACATTATTCTCCTTTCCTCCAAGTAACTGTTACTTATTAACATTCTCACTATTTTCATACTGCTGCACTGTCAGACATCTTTTGATAACCTCAAACTACTCCAATGATTCTATTAATAAAAATACTCTGGAAATGTTTATACCATCATACAATATATAATCTACACAAAAGCAGACTACAAACTTCTCAACGAGCTTCCTGCCCCTTATGCTTTGTATGGTGGTGTGTCCAGCAAGCAAGACGGAATAAATGAGAAAGTAGATAAAATGCCAAATAGAAAATTTTCTAAGAGTGACAAATATTTCAACCCATAAGACTTCAAGGCAGAATTCTACAAACTATTCTTATTTTTGATCATTTAAGAGATGCTTATTATTTGTAGGGCATCTTATTATTATCAAAGAGCCAAAATATATAATTAATTTATGGCTTTGCTAAAGCATGAACTCTGATCAGTATACCCTAAAAGGATAGTCCAGGCAACAGTCACAACCTTACGAGGAAATACAAATTCCCAGAAATCTGCTTCTCAATAATGGCCTTGCTGTTATCCATTGGATCCTTTTATTGTTTTAAATTTTTTTTTTTTTTTTTTAGTTGTAGATGGACACAATGTCTTTATTTTATTGGTTTGTATGTGGTGCTGAGGATCGAACCCAGGGCCTCACGCATGCGAGGCAAGCGCTCTACCGCTGAGCCACAATCCCAGCCCCTTATTGTTTTAAATTTTTAAAATTTGTTCTAATTAGTTAAACAAGACAACAGAATGCATTTCGACACCTCATACATATATGGAGTATAACTTCTTCTGGTTGCACATGATATAATCATGTATGCACATACGGTAATAATGTCTAATTCATTCTACTATCATTCCTACCCTCATACCCCCTCCCTCCCTTCTGTCTAGTCCAAAGTACCTCTATTCTTCCCCGCACCATTGTGACTTAGCATCTGCCTATCAGACAATCCACTGGATTCCTGATTTAATTTTTTAAAAAAATTTTAAGTTTGTAGAAATGACCACCAAACAGATCTGGGTGATTACTGAAGGGGTGTTTTATGAATAGTGCCAGATATATATTTATGAATAAAGACCTACAGTATACTAGACAATACATTAAAAAATAAAGTGCACACATGTCTATAGTTTCATCTTCTTTAGAGGATGAAGCAGGAGGATCACTTGAGCCTAGGAGTTTGAGACCAGCCTGGGACATAGGAAAATCCTCTTTCTTCACCCCCAAATGTATACATATACGTGTGTGTATATATACACATGTGCACAATGGTATGTATAATAAAATCAGCATACGCTAGACCATATTGTTGTAGACAAGTTCCACAACCTGTTCTTTCAAGGAAAACTCACCTGGCTACATGATAAGTATAGTAAAACAAATCAGAGCAGTATGAATGACTAAAGTCCTATCCACTAATTACTCAGTAAAGGAATTTCACAATGAAAAGTAAGTGGCATTAGACCACCTGATCCAATGCCTTATTTTCATAAATAAGGAAACCGAGATGCTCTACAGGATTACTTAAGGTTATAGTGATAGTCTATGGCAAAAGTAGGAATGAAACTATAATAACTCCTACGATGCTTTTGACTGTTACCGGCTTTGTTGGTCTTACTTACACAAGTCAGGTCTTGTGTAAGCAAGCCATGCTCATTGAACAACTTCACCTATGTTCAGTGTTACTCTGGGGTATCCAAACAAATCTCGCTATTTCTAAAACAAGATCCAATTCTGAATAAAACAAAAATTAATAATAATAATAATAAACAAAAAGGAAATTACCTCATGTTCTTTCTCCTGTAGCAAAAGAACAATGTCTCCTGGTTCCACTCCTGGGGCCTGGTCTGCTTCCCCAGTGAATGTAATTCTCTGTCCATGTTTCATACCTTTGTCTACATGAACTTCAAGAATCTTGACTTCTTTAATCACCTTCTTCCCTTCACATTTTTTACAGCGGTCCTTTTCATTAATTACCTCTCCTGAAAAGAGAGGTCATTCAAACTTTCAGCAAGAGTATTATCTACTGCCTGAAGTAAGGTAAGTCTCAAAAATGCCCTTAATTCATTAAATACATGTTCTGATGTATTTAATTTCTACCTAAATTTCTGTTTAAAGTATCATTCTGAACAACCAAAACTCACATCTTACTATAATCATCTGAAGGACCCAGCTATACAGAATTTCAGGATGTAATGTTTCTTAACACTTTCTTTGCTCCTGACTCTACTTCATACAATTAGAGCCATGTCTAAGGATCAAGGAAAACATTTAGGTGGTGTGATGCTGGAGCTTCAACAACTGCTTCTTTAGCAAATGTTTTTAATTCTAATTTCAATTAAGTTTAATAATGGACAGAAACAAAATAAAATTTTAAATATCTATGGCTTATTAAATCAGATGATCCTAGAATTTATTTCATAGATAAAATCTTGCTCAGGTGTCTGAAGATGTTCTTAATATTTTGAAAAATATTAGTATTTTAAAATAACATTTTAAAAAATTTCCTCCATTTTGGTACTGGGGATTAAATCCAGGGCCTTGTGAACTCTACCATGGAGCTTTATCCCCAACTCTAAACTAACTTTATATATTTATACTATCACTGACTTTTCAAAATCAATTAGAGATGTCTTGAGAGTTTTAGCTGGCAATGAGTTCCTCTGTATCATGTTTAAGATAACATGGCTTTTCTTTTCTATATATTCTTCTGAAATAATTTGATTATGGTATAATAAAACTAAATTACATGGTACAATGTGAAGAACACACATAGCTGGTTATTGACACATTTTAATTGTTAGAAGGTTTATATAATAACTTTAGGGACTGTTTCTAGAGCAGTATTTTTTTTTTCCTCGCAAAGTACATTCTATAAAATACCAATTCCTCAAAACAGTAATGGTGTATGGGAAAGGGTTTCAATTGACTTTGGTTTCTTTTCTTTTTTTGTTAGTTGTAGATGACACAATACCTTCAATTACTTAATTAATTAATTAATTTTATGTGGTGCTGAGGATCAAACCCAGTGCCTCAGACAATGCTAGGCAAGTGCTCTACTCTACCGCTGAGCCACAACACCAACCTGACTGTGGTTTCTTGATAGTGAAGTGTTAGCAACTTCAATAAGGTCAAATGCATAAGACAGTCTCTAGGAAAAATGCAGATTTTCCCAACCCCTCAAAAAAAAAAAAAAAACTACTAGGTAATTTAATACCAAAAACCCCCCAAAAAAACCAAAAAACTCAGTTCTTCAGTCACACTAGCCTCCTTTCCTTTTTGTTTTGTTGTTGTAGTCCTGGGGAATGACCCCAGGGCCTTAAACATACACCATAATTGTTCTACCACTGAGCTACACTCTCATCACCTACTAGCCACATTTCAAGTATAGCCACAGGTGATTAGTGGTCACTCGATGACACAGCAGATGTAAAACAATTTTTGCAACACAGAAAAATTTCTAGTGGACAGCAGTACTTTAGAATAGAGAAATATCACAGGTCAAATTCGGAAAGCTACTTGTTTTTGTAAGTCTTATTAGAACACGGCCATGCCCATTTGTGTACACAGTGTCAATGACTATAAAAGCAACAAAGGACAGAGGTGAGTAGGTGATGAATTATTTGGCCCACAAAGCTAAAAGTATTTACTTCTGTGAGAAGCAACTTTGATTTTAGTGTCTATCCTCAAAATCTAACTAAAATTATAGTAAAGCCATGTGTCGTGGTGCACATCTGTTAATACCAGCAACCTGGGAGGCAGGAGGATTCCAAGTTCAAAGACAGTCTCAGCAGATTAACAAGGCAGTAAGCAACTCAGCGAGACCCTGTCTAAATAAAAAAATGGCTGGAGATGTGGCTCAGCGGTTAAGCAGCCCTGCATTCAATCTCCATTAAAACCCTGCACTTATAAGAATATCTCATTCCTTACACCAAATATAATTATTTTTTAAAATAAAAATGGACAAATAATCATCTTATCTTTTTGGAATTAAATAAAGACCAACTTAACCTGGGCTGGGAGTATAGTTTAGTGGTACAGAGTATGCTTAGCATAGGCAAGGTACTGGGTTCAATTTTCAACAACCAAAACCAAAATGAGACTAAACTTTCACTGGACATTAATACAAATTTACTGTTTAACTGTGTTCACTGAGCCTATCCATAATGGAATAATTATTTTCACTTTTTCTTTTATAACTCTGTATCTTTAATAAGAAAAATGCAAATATACTTTGAAAAAGAATAATTGTAATCCTTTAATTTCTGCATTCCCAATCCATTCCAAAATAAAAACAAATAAATATTGGCATGCATACCCTCTCCATTGCAATCAGAGCACACAGACTGCATCTGTTGAACCATTCCTGGAGCCAGCTGTCTGATCATGATGCGTACACCTCGACCTCGACAAGCACTACACTTCTGAACAGCTCCAGACTTCCCACCTTGGCTAAAGTAAGCAAAGTATAAATTAGATTTTTACCCACAGACCATTCCAATATGCCATTCAATCAGGAACTGTGCTGTTCATCCCCCATAACTAATACTTAAATTGACCTTAAGAGGTATTAGAAAATGTTCTGTTGGATAGTAAGTTTTATATCATCAACAACTTTTACCTAGTAGACTTTCAGCTTGCCACTGAAAGAGGAAAATAATATTGCATAAACAAAATACACACTTACCCACTGCATGCACTACAGAGTACATTCTTGCTAAGTTGTAGTTTGGTTGTCTTGCCATTATATAGATCTTCTAAAGATACTCTGGGGAGAAAAGACTCAAATTCAACCAAATTTTGCCAAATTTCTTAAATACAAGATATATAGCTGACACAGCAAATTCCACAGTAACATTTTCAAACAAAAAATTTAAAAAGACCCCACATTAAATCAGTTCAACGGACAGATCTGATTTCATAGCTCAAATTGACAGAAAGATTTTATTAGTATAAATTTAAATGTTGCTCAAAGTCAGAACCTACAGCATCAGTCCAACAATTTACTGTGGCACAATTTCTGACAGAGCTGATAACTGCACAAACTCGGGCATCAAAACCTTTTTCTGACCTTAGGTATGAGCCTCCACCCAAGTAACTCCTAATCACAACTCTCTGAAAGAGGTACAGTTATCCCCATTTTACAGAGAAGCTAAGTAACTTGTCCAGGACAAGGCTGTGTTCTCCCCCTGGACAATTACAAAGACTACAAAAAGTTATATTACAGCTTAAGGGAAGTGCTTAAGATTGTCTCAAAAAAGGTGGCCTTGGCCTGAGGATGTATCCTGGTGATAGAACATTTCCCTAGCTTGCACTGAGCCCTGGGTTCAATTCCCAATACTGTAAAAGAAAAAAATAGACTTACCTACACTGTGACAGAAAGGAGGGGAAAAAATAGGTTTTCAACAGAATGCCTCCAAGTTTTAGTTTTTGAAGATTCCATTGACTCATAAGCAACACTGAACAACCTTTACCAAATTTTCAAAGGCATCTATGACCCAAAAGTTTGACTGAAAGGCTATTATCCATTCATGAAGTTGTACACGTTAAAATGCCGTAAGGAGAAAAAGCTTATTAAGAATATACAACTGGGAGCCGGGCGTGGTGGCGCAAACCTGTAATCCCAGCACTTAGGGAGGCTGAGACCGGAGAATCCTGAGTTCAAAGCCAGCCTCAGCAATAGCAAGGCGCTAAGCAACTCAGTGAGACCCTGTCTCTACATAAAACACAAAATAGGGTTGGGGATGTGGCTTAGTGGTCAAGTGCCCCTGAGTTCAATCTCCAGTACCAAAAAAAAAGAATATACAACTGGGGCTGGGGTTGTGGCTCAGTGGTAGAGCACTTGCCTAGCATATGTGAGGCACTGGGTTCGATGTTCAGCACCGCATATACACAAATAAAGTCCACTGACACTAAAGAAATACAAAAAAATATATATACAACTGCTAAAATTTAATTCACTTTTATTCATACATAGTACATTTGAATCACGACTCTAATTTCCATACTAACCTTAAAAACAAAAAACAAAACATCTGGGTTCAACCCCAGTACTGCAAAACAAGCGAACCCAAAACTATGTATATCAAAAGTCTCACCAAGCTGGGCGCGGTGGCCCACGCCTGTAATCCCAGCACTTTGGGAGGCTGAGACAGAAGAATTGCGAGTTCAAAGCCAGCCTCACCAATGGCGAGGCGCTAAGCAACTCGGTGAGACCCTGTCTCTACATAAAACCCAAAATAGGGCTGAGGATGTGGCTCAGTGGGAGTACCCCTGAGTTCTATCCCTGGTACCAAAAAAAAGTCTCAACAATACCATTCACTTAGTACTTGGCAGCAATGCATTTAATATTTTAATTTTACTCTTCTTGTTGTGTCTTTCAATCTTTATCTTTTCCCCGAGTTGGGAATCAAACTCAGGGCCTCACCCATGCTAGGTTAAGTGTTCACCACTGAGCTATATCCCCACTCCCTAAATGTCCTCTAGTAGTAGTAATGATTTACTTTTAAAAACTGGGAGTTGGGGCTGGGATTGTGGCTCAATGGTAGAGTTCTTGCCTTGCACACGTTGAGGCGCTGGGTTGGATCCTCAGCACCACATACAAAATACATAAATAAATAAAATAAATATTTTAAAAAATCTTAAAAAAAAAAAAAACCTGGGAGTTGATGACATGAAGAAATAGGTTAAGGGCTCGGGCTGTAGCTCAGTGGTACAGCGCTTGCCTAGCATGCGTGAGGCACTGGGTTCGATTCTCAGCACCACATATACATAATAAATGAATAAAATAAAAATCCATCAACAATATTAAAAAAAAATAAGTTAAAAGGCACCTATACAATTTTGTGGTACTCAAACTTTCTCAAAACCATTTTAAGCTAAAATTTTTATACACTGTAGATAGTATAAAAATAACACATTTATGGACAAGACAGTACCAGCATTTCCAGATGACACATCTACATCTTAAGTCTTAAACAAAAATCACTTGATTGCACCTAGTTTTGTTCTCCTACTAAGAACCTTTCACTAAACAGGTAGTCCATTTCCCCCATATACATTTAATTAGTATGCAAAACCACTATCCCAGAAGCCAGAAAAATCCACATTTAAACAAACTGGGCCAAGAAAGGGAAAATGGGAGTAATGGTCAGGCAAAGTCAACACTATTACAGCCTAAACTGGCATAATCCTTTCCTAAGGCAATCCATTTGTATTTATCAGCCTCAAACAGTGATGCCTGCCTGGGAATCTCTGGCAAAGAGACACAAAACTGTATAAAAAATACTCTCAGCAACACTATTACAGAAAAAAACTAACAATATTTTATATAAAAGATGAATGATTCAATATATTACAAAATGAAATATTATAAAGCCACACAAAAGAAAATGTAATAAGTGGAAATAAAAATTTTAAGTAATATTAAAACAGCAAAAATCTATTTGCTGTATAGTATGAAAAAAATTCAGAAGGCACAGGAAATACTGGAGCCTTTTTTTTTTTTTTGTACCCAGGATTGAACCCAGGGATGCCACATCCCCAGCCCTTACTTGTAATCCTCCAACCTCAGCCTCCTGAGTTGCTAGGATTACACGTATGCACCAACATGCCTCACTATTTACCTTTATTTATTTTCTTTTTTTAAAAAAGTCCATTTACTTTTTTAAAAAGATATTTAGTTGATGATGGACCTTTATTTAAATGTGGTGCTGAGAATTAAACCCAGTGCCTCACACATACTAGGCAAGTGCTCTACCACGGGAGCTACAACCCCAGTCCCCATTTACTTTTTTTTTTTTTTTTTTAAATATTTTGTTTAGTTGTAGATGAACACAATATCTTTATTTATTTTATGTGGTGCTGAGGATCGAACCCAGTGCCTCACGTATGTGAGGCAAGCGCTCAACCGCTGAGCCATAACCCCAGCCCCCCCATTTACTTTTTAGAGTATTTCTATATCAAAGGAAAATATGGAAGAACCAACTCCCACTGCAAAAATATTACTATTGGAATAGTATCCAAATGATCATTTATTTCTGAGGGCAAATTCTTTTAAAATACACACAAATTTAAGGATGACAATCAAGGTTAACGGATTCCACATGAATTCCTCCAATTTACTCTAATATTAAACAAGATATGAAATATTTATTTAAGAAATGAAATATTTTACATAAACTCCTGAACTTATCTCTGGCATTTGCTAGTGAAAACATTACTAGTTCATGGGGGAAAAAAAAAAAAAATCACTGGATAAAAGACCTCACAAATATCAGACAGTAAAGTATCTACTTTCATACTGTAAAGGGTTTGTGGATTCCCAGTCTAAGATCAAGGTCGACACCATTCATATGCTGGCAGGTTAATGTGAGGCTGGAAGCCAGTAAGCTCCATG
>PVHX01009758.1:26217-74277 GCA_004024805.1 Geosciurus inauris
TTTTTTTTTTTTTTTTAAATATTTTGTTTTTTACTTGTAGATGAACACAATATCTTTATTTATTTTATGTGGTGCTGAGGATCGAACCCAGTGCCCCACGCATGCGAGGCAAGCACTCAACTGCTGAGCCATTACCCCAGCCCCCCCAATTCCTTTTTATATTTTATTTAGAGACAGGGTCTCACTGAGTAGCTTAGGGCCTTGCTAAATTGCTGAGGCTGTCTTTGAACTTACAGTCCTCCTGCCTCAGCCTCCCAAGTCGCTGGGAATGATATTTTTTTGTTTTTAAATGAAGGACAGAATATTCTTTGATACTTCTATAGAGTATTACCATTTGAAGAAAGTATACAATATTTACTAAAAAAGAAAATAGATACTCACTTGAGAGGATGCATCATGTCCTCTCCTCTTCTTCTTCCATTTCGACTTCTACTCTGATTGCCCATGAAGCCGAACAATCCTCCACCAAAAATGTGAGAGAAAATATCATCCATACCACCACCTCCACCACTACCTTCCCGAAGACCTTGTTCTCCATATCTGTCATACAGCTCACGCTTCTCTGGATTTGATAATACTTCATATGCAAAACTGATTTCTTTAAACTATAAAGAAAAAAGTAAAAAAAGAAAACAATTGGATTTACAAATAGAAGAGTGGAGAAAAGCTACAGAAACCCAGAATTCACTTAATTCCAATAAAAGCTGTAAGTTACCTTTGATTTGATTCTGGTCCTATTTACCCCTAGCTACTGCTCAAATGTTAGTATTCCCAGTACAAAATTACAAGATTCTTAATGTAAATATTTGGCTGTTATGGTCATAGATGGATTTTTCCTACAATATTCCTCTTCAAGGAGAGCAATTTAAGTTTAAAACTAAAACCCAAGAACAAGAACAAAAAGTTTCAAATAACTTACTTTGTCTCCAGCATTTGGATTCTTATCTGGATGGTATTCCTTGGCTAACTTTCTGTATGCCTTCAAAAAAGATTTTTAAAAAAGGGTTATACACAAACATCAGTTTAAAGATTTGTAACAATACTGACTTTCCTAAGAAGGGACTGTTTAAAGTCATAATCTTCCAAAAATGTCATCACCACGACTGATTAGTATTTTTTCATCTCAAAATTGTTTATTCAACAATTTACTATAACACAGTAGACAGTTATACTTGAAAATAGATTATACTGAGTAAAACCCAGATACAATGAAATAACACTACAGAACAAAAAGTTTAAAATATATTACTTGTTTTTACTATCAAATGTCTTTTATAGCCAGTAAGCAGATCAAGACGACCCCAATAAACTGAAAGAATTAAGGCTTACAGAGGCAAAGTGTATGAATTGAGCTACATATCCCTGTCCATGACAGCTCCTTGTCTTCCCTTTAACTGTAACATTAAGGAAAAGCCAAAAGATGCTCCTGGATGGTGTCTTTTACGTGTTTTATTTGCACAGGTGAGTGACTGGGGTCTATTAATCGTAGTGAGGTTGCATATGCTCTCAAGTAAGTGGTGTGGATATACAACATTTAAGTCTTCATTCACACACACTCATGAATTATATAATACAGGCTAGCATTTCCGGTAGGGTAACAGGAAGTCCATTTACTCTTTCGACTGTACCGGTCCTACTGCCTAACCAGCATTCTCATTTTTCTCAGCTTTCAAATCTGGAAACCCTAAGCCCAGGAGGATGCTGTGGGGCTTAATTAAGCGTCACAAATGCTTTGAAATTCTAAGATGAAAGATTGTGTAGCACTGCAAAGGGCGATAATACGACCTGTTTATTTTTAGTCAGTGTACACTCAGGTGTTTGGCTGGGACCCATTGCTCATTCCTAAAGCGGGCACAGGGCATTTAGATTACCTGCCCACAGAACAATGCATCCAAACACTGACCCACACTACCTCAGGCTCCACGGGCGAGGGAGGAACAGAGGGAGGAGCTCAGGCCCGCAGCCCGGACGCCTAGGAAACAAACCCAATAGCCCGGAGGCACCTGGTGGAGGCGGCCTCGATTCTCCTGCCGCTCCGCCTCGCGGCGCCCTACCCCCGGCGCCGATGTCCACGGCGTGGACAGCTTCTCCCGAGGCCGGGATGCTCAGAGCACCTCGATCCAACCTGTTTTTCCGGGGTGGTGAGCAGGGAGCGCCCGGCCTCTGGCGCTAGCCGGCAGAGAGGAAGGAAAGGTTTTCGTCCTGTTTGCGCAGGGGCGAGTTTTATTTGCTGCATCTGCAGGCGGGCGGGGCCGGCGGCCCAAGGTCAGCCGGGGCCGGAGTGTGCGGCCCACGGCGAGGCCGGTCCCGCCGCCGCAGCCTCTCAAGCTGAGCTCGCTGCAGCCGGCGCCGGCTCATGGGCCGTCCCATAGCGCGGCCTGGCCGCCCCGGACGCGCAGGCCCCGCGCCCCACACACCCTGCCCGACCAGCCCGCTTCCCTATACCTTCTTCAGCTCATTCTCACTGGCTCCGGGTGGAACGCCCAGGATGTCGTACAGTTTCGTGTCGGCCACGTTAGCCATGGCGGCCTACCGGCAGCACTCACAGGAGGCGGCGGTGAGAACCGAGCGGAGCCGGGCCCACGAGTGGCGTCGGCGGCGGCGCAGGCCGAGAGAGACAGCGAGGGGGAAGCGAGGCGGGGCTAAACTTTGACCCGGCGCACTGCGCGTCGTGACGTCGCTTCGCAGAGCCCGCCCTCTCGTGCTCGGACCTGTGCGGTGGGATGGTGCAAAGTGGTCCATGTGCTCGCTACTCCCCAGGGTCTCGGCCGCGTGGTGTGTCCGACGTAGAAAAAGAAAAAGAACTCTGCGTGGCGTTCTTCAGCTATTTGGTTTATTGTGGGGACCGCGTGTTTAATGCCGCAGTGAGCGCTGAGGGGATGGAGAAGCTCGGTTAACTTCGAGTCATGCAGGAAAGAAAATCGGTCTGGGCTTCCACCCGAGGCACACCCTGCTCGCCGAGGTCGTCCTTTAGGTCTGGTTCCCTGGGGACTTAGATGAAAAACAGCACATGTCATGTGTGTTTATTTTGGGAATTTCCAAACATTTACCAAAGGTAGTATATTACACCTCTGAATAAAATTAGCCACGTTTTTTTTTACCAGTTTATTCCATCTATTTACCCGCCCCCACAGTGTATTTAAATGAAACCTTTTCATTACTAGCTAACAAGATGACTTTTTTAAAGCATAGTCAACGTCATCACATTGGATGAAATTAACAATAATTGGTTTGTGCAATCCAGATCCAAACCAAGGTCTGCGCCTTGCATCTGAGTCATGTATTAACGTCCTTTACCAACACCAGTGTCTAGTCAACACCAAGAGTTCTAAGTAGCTGCGGGTGGATGCACTGTCACTTTGTGGTTGAGGCCTATTGATTTACATTGCTTTAGTTTAGCCTGGAAAGTTGGCATCTACCATGTTGTAGGATGTATAGCCTGTGTTTAAACCATTTACACTTTATGGGGACAGTAAACATTTTTGGATGGTTGGAAACTGAACTGGTAGCAAAGACAGATCAGGGTAGTTGTGCAGGGCTCTGCGTGCTGTGCCAAGGACTGAAAAACCTTGGGAGTCTTGAGAAATTAAGATGCCCCTTCCACCAAAGTCTCCTTTTTCCTGAAATGCCGTTGGAAATGCTGCTTTCTCTGAAGTTTTTCTTGATTCCATAACCTGGTGAACACTGCTGTCTCACTTAAGGCCCCAGTACCCTTGGTTTGAGCTTTTTGTGGACAAGTATGATGTTCACACGAATGGCTACTCTGGAAGGTGCGTGGAAGCTCTAAACAGGCTGTAGATTCCTTAGGGGGATTCCCCCACCTTTTTTTTTTTTTTTTAAACAGTACTGGGGATTAAACCCAGGGATGCTCTACTCCTGAGCTACATCTCCAGACCTTTTTATTTATTTATTTTTGAGACAGGGTCTCAATAAGTTACTGAAAGCCCTGTCCTTGTCCCCAATGCCAATCCAGTAAGGAGGAGATGGTTTTGCGGGGTGGGGTGGGGGGTATTGCTTTGCTAGCCAGGGAGAAACACAAGGGACTCCTATCCCAGAGGCTGTGATTCTGTCCATCAGCAGAACAGGGGGCTCTTATAGAGGTGATTCAAAGGCTATATTCCATGATCCCCTGTGTTCTTTGTTGGAGTTTAATTCTCTTATTAATTTGGGAGATAATTTCTGAGATCTGGTACCATCTCTGGAGTCTGGATTACTTTGTTCTTGTGGTGGGTGTGTACCCAAGGACAGATAAATATGCCTAAGATGGGGAAAAAGGGTAATCTTCCTCTGACATTAGGGAAGGGGAAGACATGAGGGAGGAGCAGGGAGAGGCAAAGAGAAAGAAACATGTCCATCATAAAAATAAGTTGCAGTGGCAGAGCAGCAAAGGCTATATTCAAAGCATAAAGTGGATCACTGTTACATTCATAAGAGGTAGTATAAAGTTGTGAAGTTAGATTGTGTAGATTGGTAGCCTGTCTCTGCCATTTATTAATAATGGAAACTTCAGCAAGTTACCTAACTTTTCTGAGGCTATTTTCTCTGTGTAAAAGAGCTTTTTAAATAATGTTTATATCATTGACTTGTTGGATGATCACAGAATATATACAGAGTACTTAGAATCAGGAACTAGGGCAGTGAAGTATTAGATATTAGATATTGTTTTGGACCTGTTACCTTACAGGCTATCTCTACCTCTCTATTTATTTCAATTCCAGGCTTCTCTAATGGGATTCCCCAACTTCTACCTTTGTGGAATGCCACTCCTTTTTTTAACCTTAGTATCTCACTAGATTTCCCTGCTTGCCAATTACCATTTTTCTCTTTCCTGATTTCTCCATAAGTTTTTGCTTCACATGAGAATATGAACTGAAGAATATAAACTCTTTTGTAAATTTCATATAGTTTATCTTATTTTTATCTTTATTTCTGCCATGAACAGTTGAAAAGAGCCGAACATTCCTTTTTGTTTCACTTTTAGTCTTTTTTTTTGCAAGGGGAAAAAAATGGTCATGATTCAATATTAGCTTCTGATGTTCTAGTGAATAATACCTGGGTAAATTCCCCCTTTTACTCCACAGTTCCTGATCTTAAGTTTTGGGCTCATTTATTTATGATATTTTATCCATTTCTGAGTGTGACTTAATAATCAGAATTGTTCATTGCTGATTTTATAAGTGAATACATTATTTCAGATCACCTGTGTATGCTTCAACTGACACATGCTCTTCTGCCTGGCCTCATGGACTTGGGTTAAACCTTTGTCAGTGTGACCACTGTAACATTTCAGTCACTGACTTTGTTTTTTTGAGATACCTCATATATTTTAGCTAATGCCATGAAGGAGGAAAGACCTTTATCTCATCTTGTGTCTCAGGTACCATAAAATGCTGAGTCACAGTGCATCTGAGGGCTGCTCTCACTAGGCAAATGATTTAAAGTTTGAGGCTGGAGTGATTTCAGATTTTTGCCAGGCTTACATTGTTGTTCAGTTCTTTTTTTTTGACTCAGTATGCTTGTGAAATTGTGGGGTTGGTGTGGGGAGGAGGTGGATAAGGATTAGGGAGGGAATATATGAACTATACTATATTTCTGAAGGCCATTCATACTGTTCATAATAAGTACAGAAACATGTAATCCATTACTTTAGACAATGCTGTATATATCATTCAGGCAATTCGGAAAGTAGCTTTTCTTACTGACTTTAACTAGTTTTGAATGTACAGGGTAGGTGATGCAAGTTAAAATATTTCTCAGGAATACAGAAGAAGGTGCTAAATGGTTCTTGTTAAGAGAGTGTCAGGACCACAAGAGTTGATGTTGGTACTCTGGGAAGAAAGAATTGTGGGATTTATATTACTGAAAAATACCTGAATTCCTTGCAAGTGTCTAAACTATATTTTTCATTGATGGAGCAACACAGTTGTATATGGTATTCTAGCCCCACCACGAACTAGCATTTCAAACCCTGCCATAGCAAGCAGCATGCTGTAAAGTTTCAGTTTTCTTCTATCACTGTAATGGTGTAATAAGCAGAGAAGGTGACTGTCTAAGAAGTAATAAGCAGAGAAGTTTAGCTGTCTAACCATTTATGTGTAGGAAAAAATGGTAGAGAAGATATGTATACATATTCATAGGAAAAAATGGTAGAGAAGATATGTATACATATTCATTCACTCAACAAATAGGTATTTTAGACCCACTGTGTGCAAGGCACTGTTACAGTGTTAGGGATATAGCTGTAAACAAAACAAAATCCCTGCTTTTACAGAACTTATATGCTAGCAGAGAAAGCAGACAATGAATAAATAAATAAATAGTACATTTGATGATAATGTGTGCTCTGGAGAAAAAGAAGGGCAATAGGTCTAATTGATAAGGTAACATTTATACTGATTTTAAGGAGTGAGCAAGAATTTTTTTTGTTGTTGTTGGTACACTAAAGATAGGGCCTGGCAGATGTTAGGCCAACACTGAGCTACCTCCCCAACCTTTTAAAAAATTTTTTTATTATTGCAGTCTTCCTGCCTCAGCCTCCTGAGTAGCATGAGCCATGATATCCAGTCCCAGCCCTTTTTATTTTTTATTTTCAGCCTAGGTCTCACTAAGTTGCTTAGTTCCTCACTAAGTAGCTGAGGCTGGCTTTGAACTTGATCCTCCTGCCTCTGCCTCCTGAGTTGCTGGGATTACAGGCGTGTGCCACCATACCCAGCTAAGGAGGACATCTGAGAAAAGAATTCCCCAGACAGTGAGACTAGACTGTAAAAGCTGTACAGTTGAATATAACTGGCTAGTTACAGGAAGGGGACCAGTATGGCTGGGAAACAAGTCAGGGAGATTGTGGGGGAACTAATCATTCATAAAGACTTTTACTGTGAGTGAGACAGGAAGCCATTAAAGGGTTTTAATTAGAGGAGAGAGAGTTGCATTTTAAACTCATCACTCTTGGTGGTTTTGTTAAGAAGCTATTGTAACAAAACCCAGGTTAGAGATAGTGTGGGCCAATAGCTACATTATGGAACCAATCTAGATGCCCTTCAACAGAGGAATGGATAAAGAATATATGGTACAGAGCTGAGTATGGTGGCGCAAGCCTGTAATCCCAGCACTTAGGAAGGCTGAGACAGGAGAATCTCGAGTTCAAAGCCAGCCTCAGCAATGGAGAGGCGCTAAGTGAGACCCTGTTCTACATAAAATACAAAACAAGGCTGGGGATGTGGCTCAGTGGTCGAAGACCCCTGAGTTCAATCCCCAGTACCAAAAAAAAAAAAGAATATATGGTGCGTATACACAACGGAATATTACTCAGTCTTAAAGAAGAGTGAAATTATGGCATTTGCAGGTAAATGAATAGAACTAGAGAATATCATGCTAAGTGAAATAAGCCAATCCCAAAAAACAAAAGCTGAATGTTTTCTCTGATAAGCAAATGCTGACCCATTGTGGGGCAGGGTTGGGGGGCAGGGCAGTACGAAGAGAACGGAATGAAGGAACTTTTGTTTGTGTAGAAGGGAATTGGGAGGGGTAGGGTTGTGGGGATGGGAAGGACAGTACAAAGAGACAGACATTATTACCCTGTATATGTATGATTATACTGGTGGAGTGACTGAACCATGTGCAGTGAGAGGAATGAGAAGTTATGCTCCATTTGGGTACTATATGTCAAAATGCATTCTACTGTAAAATTAATTAACTAATTAAAAATAATACAGGTAAATTCTGTATCTAAAGCAGGATGGAAAATTTCACAGGAAGTTCAATTAAAATCCACAAATTTCATGTTAGGCACTATATTGGCCTCAGAAATACAGAAATGAAAAAAAAAAGTGTGGGCCAAGACAGATAAGGTAGATTGGAGAGGAATGGTTGGAGTCTGGATATATTTTGAATGTTGAGCTGATAGAATTAAATGTTGAGTAGAAATGAGGATGAGGTGAAAAAAGGTTAGTTAAATTGTAAACATTTGGGCCAAGTGTGGTAGCACAGGCCTGTAATCCCAATGACTCAGAATGCTGAGACAGGAGGACTGTAAGTTCAAGGTCATCCTTGGTAACTTATCAAAACACTGTCTCAAAATAAAAAACTCACTCCTGGATTCAGTCCCCAGTTTCAAAAGGAAAAATAAAAGTAAATATGCCAGGATATTTTCAAGAAGGAATAATTTTCATAATTAAATAATAATTTAAATAATTAAAAAATATATTTAAAAAACTTTGGGGCTGTGGGTATAGCTCAAAGGTAGAGTGCTTGCCTAGCATGCATAAGGCCCTGTGTTTGATTCCCAGCATTGAAAATAAATACTTTAAAATTCTTATTTTTAGTTGACAATAATTATATACATATGTATGGAGTACAATGTGATGTCTTTTTTTTTTTTTTTTTTGGTACCAGGGATTGAACTCAGGGGTACTCGACCACTGAGCCACATCCCCAGCCCTATTTTGTGTTTTTATGTAGAGATAGGATCTCACTGAGTTGCTTAGCGCCTCGCTGTTGCTGAGGCTGGCTTTGAACTCGCGATTCTCCTGTCTCAGTCTCCCTAAGTGCTGGGATTACAAGCATGAGTCACTGCGCCTGGCTCAATGTGATGTCTTGATAAATGAATATATTGTAAAATGATTTTAGCAAGCTAATTAATATATTGAACACCTCACATACTTTTTTTGGTAATAATGGATGTAAAATCTATTCTTGTGTTTAGTGTGTGTGAAACCCTAGGTTCAATCCCCAGCACCCCTCATAAATAAATAAAAACAATAAAAATATTTTTAGCAATTTTGAACTACACAATATATTATTATTATTATTATTTTGGTACCCAGGATTGAACTCAGGAGCACTCAACTACTGAGCTACATCTCCAGCCCTTTTTTGTATTTTATTTAGAGACAGGGTCTCACTGAGTTGCTTAGGGCCTAGCTAAGTTGCTGAGGCTGGCTTTGAACTCACAATCTTGCCTCAGCTTCCCAAGCTGCTGGGATTATAGGCATGTATTGTTGCGCCTGGGTACAATACATTATTGTTGACTGTGGTGACAATGTTGTAAAATAGATCTTGAAAACTTATATTCTTATATTACTAAAAGTATACCGTTTGGTCTCTCCTTCCTGCAGTCTCTGGTAACTGCCCTTCTACTTCCTACTTAAGTTTTTTAGATTCCACATATGAGATCACGTGGTATTTGTCTTTTTGTGCCTGGTTTTCACTTAGCATAATGTCCTCTAGATTCATTCCTGTTGTCACATGACAGAATTTCCTTCTTTTTAATGGTTGAAGAGTATTCTATGGTTGAAGAGTATTCTATTGAGTATGTATACATACCACATTTTCTTCAGCCATTTATCCATTGATGGATGTTTAGATTGATTCCATATCTTGGCTATTATGAATAATGCAGTGAGTATAAGAATACAGTCATCTCTTTGAAAAACTGATTTCAGTTCTTTTGAGTATATACCAGAAACGGGATGGCTGAATCATATGGGAATTCTATATTTAGTTTTTTTGAGGAACAGACACATTGTTCTCCATAGTGACTGTACTACTGTACAAACTTATGTTCTAACAATGTACAAGAATTCTTTTTTCTCCACATCCTGGCCAACCCTTTTTAGCTTTTGTCTTTTTGATTAATAGCCATTCTGATAGGTGTGAGGTGATAATCTCATTGTGGGTTTTTTTGAGGTGCTGGAGAATTGAGCCCAGAGGTAGGCAAGCACTCTGCCACTGAGCTATATCCCCCCTCATTGTGTTTGTTTTTTTTTTTTTTTTTTTTACCAGGTATTGAACTTCAGGGGTACTTGACCACTGAGCCACATCCCCAGCCCTATTTTGTGTTTTATGTAGAGACAGGGTCTCACTGAGTTGCTTAGCGCCTCGTCGTCACTGAGGCTGGCTTTGAACTCACGATTCTCCTGTCTCAGCCTCCCAAAGTGCTGGAGGGTTGTTTTTTTTTTTTTAAATATATCTTTTAGTTGTAGATGGATGCAATTCCTTCCTTCCTTCCTTCTTTCTTTCCTTCCTTCCTTCCTTCCTTCGCTGAGGATTGAACCCAATGCCTCATACATGCTAGGCAAGCACTCTACCACTAAGCCACAACCCCAGCCCCTCATCATGTTTTTAACATATTTTTATGTTATTGATGGGTCTTTATTTTATTCATTTATTTATATGTCGTGCTGAGAATGGAACCTAGTGCTGCACACATGCTAGGCAAGTGCTCTACCACTAAGCCACAACCCCAGCTTAGTTTGCATTTCTCAAGGAGGAATATTGGTTAAGCAGACTGGAAAGAGAAATTTGAGACCCCATCAATGTAGTATACAAAGAGATGAGATCGAGGATAGTTCACTCTCGTGACACATTGGAACACCTGGTAGAACATTGTAAAAATGCCAGCACCTGGCCTCTCCTCCCAGAGGTACTGATGAGAGGTAGGGTGATGGCACTGTATTTTTTAAAATGGTCTAAGGTGATTCTGTTTATGAACATTTAGATTGTTTTCACTTTTAACACTCTATATTTAGCCATGTGTAGTCTAATTTTCGTGTAATTCTTAGTTGCTGACATAGGCTACAATTCTAGAATATTGCTTGTATTTTTATTTTTTATCAATTTCACACATGAAGAACACAGAATTTTATTCCTATGTACAGTCAAAAGTGTTTGTTCTAAATCAGAATGAATTTGCTTATTCAAATTTCCATGCTTTAATCATGAGAATAGTCATCTAAAATCTGCAGTGACTTTTTTTCTGCAGTGACATTTTAATTGCCAAATCTTCTCTTAGAATGTTAAAAGGTTTCAACATCGTTTGATCAGAAAAAGAAAAAAAGCATAGCTAAGAAAAAAATGAATACAGGAAAAACATTAGATACTGTCTTAGTCATCAAGGTGGTCATAGTCTGGGGTTCAGTTTAATTTTCTTTTTTTGGTACTGGAGATTGAACTCAGGGGTACTCGACCACTGAGCCATATCCCCAGCTCTATTTTGTGTTTTTATGTAGAGACAGGGTCTCACTGAGTTGCTTAGTGCCTCGCCCTTGCTGAGGCTGGCTTTGAACTCGCGATTCTCCTGTCTCAGCCTCCCTAAGTGCTGGGATTACAGGCTTGCACCACTGCACCCAGCTCAGTTTAATTTTCTTGTCAAGTACTTTCTCCTTAGTGAATTTCATCAGGCTAAAACAAACTATAGTATCAAAGATACAAAATAGAGCCAGTTGCAATGTGGCTCGGGAGGCTGAGGCAGAATTGCAAGTTCAAAGCCAGCTTCAGCAATTTAGCGAAGCACTAAGCAACTTAGCGAGACCCTGTCTTGTAAATAAAATATAAAAAGGGCTAGGGATGTGGCTCAGTGGTTAAGTGCCCCTGGTTTTAATCCCTGGTAAAAACAGCAACAACAACAACAAAAAAAACCAAAATAAAATGTTAGTAAATCAATAATCAAGGGCACTAATTAGGAAGCTCAATAAAGAGAGAGAGATGAAGGTAGACAACTTGGACTATGATGGGAATAATAAAAAAATGGGTGGATTTGGGAGATGAAGCGAAGCCTGGAAATGTGATAAATACCTGGTCTTTATTGCTGTTTTCAGGCGTTTCTCCCTCCCACATTCCTAAAAGCATACCGCTTTTACTCTCAAGTCACCAGACTATTATTACCTACTACCCTTGTTACATTATCAATTTATCCACTCCCTAAAGTGACTCTTCCCTATTTTTAAAAAACTTCAGTTCCTGCCTCTTTGTCTGTCCAGCTCCACTTTTTTCTTAATTCTTGGATTTTTCAATATAGTTCTAACACCCTGCCCTCTCAGTTCTTTGAACTCATATCCAGTGATTTTTGTCTGCTTACTATCAGGGTCATATGACTTTGTCATTGACAAACCCCTCTTAATTCCATTCTCTAACTACTAATTCTTACCTTTCTGTTCCCTCTAATACCCTGACTCCAATAATCCTTTGACTACATCACAAATGGATTTATTACAGAGGAGGCCATTGGTGAGAACAGAAGAAAGACTGTGCAGGGGAGAGATGGATAATGTTTGAGAGTGAGATTTTAGTGCGAATGTGGTACTAGTGATGGATTGGAACCTGGTCCTATAGGACTGCTGGTGATTTTGATGTGGGTGTTGGAAAATTAAAGAAAAAATCAAGATGCCTTCCAGATTTTTGACATGAAGCACTAAGCTGGTGATGGAGTCATTTATAGAGAAAAGACAGACTCTGGGAGAAGATTTGGTGGTTGTGTGAATCAAGAGTTCTATTTTGGCAGAGTTAAATTTGAAATTCTAATACCTAAGTAGAGATGTAGACTAAAGAATTGGACCTAATCACTTGGAGCCTGGGGAAGAGGTGAGGGGTGGGAGAGTTTTGCAGTGGTCATACTACGGTGGCAAAGCCTGGGGACTAGTTGAAGTCACCTTCTTCAATTGGAGGAAAACTAGCCACAAGCTGAAGAGGCTCCAAGTTTCCATTTGAACAAGAAGTCAAAAGAAGTGTTCATAGGCATCGAGGCTATTGGTGTTATGATGGACAGAGAATTCCAGAGGCATAGAGGAGGATTTTCAGGCTTATGATAAGCGTGGACCCAGTTCAATGGAAACTAACTTCACCTAGTACAAGCCAATGCTTTTTTGAAACAATTTTTTTTTTCTTTTTTTGGTACCAGGGATTGAACTCAGGGGCACTTGACCACTGAGCCACATCCCCAGCCCTATTTTGTGTTTTATGTAGAGACAGGGTCTCACTGAGTTGCTTAGTGCCTCACCATTGCTGAGGCTGGGTTTGAACTTGCGATTCTCCTGTCTCAGCCTCCCACAGTGCTGGGATTACAAGCATGAGCCACCGCGCCTGGCTGAAACAATTTTAAATCTGTTGTGTTCTGGCTAAAATACTAGGATGGTTTATCACAGAACTTTTTTTTTTTTTTTTGGTACTGGAGATTGAACTCAGGGGCACTCGACCACTGAGCCACATCCCCACATCTGTGTCTTTTATGTAGAGACAGGGTCTCACTGAGTTGCTTAGTGCCTTGCCGTTGCTGAGGCTGGCTTTGAACTTGTGATTCTCCTGTCTCAGCCTCCCTAAGTGCGGGGATTACAGGCTTGCGCCACTGAGCCCAGCTTATCACAGAACTTTATATCAAAATACATCAGATATTTTAAAAATTCTAGCCTAACCAAGATGTCCCCGATGCTTGCTCTCCAAACCTCTGAATCTGAAGAATTGATCAGTTTCTTAAACGAAAAAAGAAGACAGACAAAAGACCTTGATTTGAACTAGTGTACAACAATGTCACTGACTTTCAGGATCAACCTCTGGTTTTATCTCAACTTGAATATTTCTTAGACCTATGATTCTGAGTGAGAATCTAGACATCTTGCTTACAGAGGAAATTAAGAAACTATAAATTATTTCTGTTAATGTACTTATGTGATTCAAAAGTCTCCATTACTTGGGAAGCTGAGACAGGGGGATTGCAAGTTCCAGGCCAGTCTCAGCAACTTGGCGGGGCCTTAAGCAACTTAGTGAGACCTTGTCTAAAATGAAAAAATAAAAAGGGCTGGGGATGTACCTCAGTGGGAAAGTATCTCTGTGTTCAATCTCTAGTACAAAGAAAAAAAAATTCTAAACTATATATAAAAATCACATGAAGAGAAATCTTGCTCACATTCTTATCTTCTCCAACCTATTTTCTCTCAAGCCATCCCCCTGTATTTATTACTTATTATTTCATTGTTTCATTTTACAAGTTCAGGAAAATAAAACTTACATTCTTATTCTTGATATAAAAGTAGCACATTGTTATACACTGCTCTGCATTGTCTTTGTCCACTTGAATCCTAAAAATCTTTCCACATCAGCACATAGAGATTTTCCTCTT
The DNA here is from genome assembly GCA_004024805.1 of Geosciurus inauris. NCBI lineage: Eukaryota > Metazoa > Chordata > Mammalia > Rodentia > Sciuridae > Geosciurus > Geosciurus inauris. Next base: position 40,106 of record PVHX01009758.1, read on the forward strand.
CCTTTTTTTTTTTTTTGGTACTGGAGATTGAACTCAGGGACACTCGACCACTGAGCCACATCCCCAGCCTATTTTGTGTTTTATGTAGAAACAGGGTCTCACTGAGTTGCTTAGTGCCTCACCATTGCTTACGCTGGCTTTGAACTCACAATTCTCCTGTCTCAGCCTCCCAAAGTGCTGGGATTACAGGCTTGAGCCACCGCGCCCAGCTTCCTCTTCTTTTTGTACCAGTATACATTGTGAAGATATACCATGATTCACTTAATTAATTCTTGGCTTATTATCTGGTGATTAAGATAATGTTTTTATGACAGAGAAGAAAATGCCTTAGAAATTATTCTTTTTTTTTTTTTTTCCAGTACTAGAGATTAAACCCAGGGATGCTTTACCACTGGGCCACATCTCCAGCCTTTTTAAAATTTTTAAATTTTGAGACAGGGCCTTGCCAAGTTGATGAAGCTGCCCTCAAACTTGCTATCCTTCTGCCTCAGCCTCCCGAGTAGCTAGGATTACATGCATGCACCATCATGCTCAACGTAGAAGTTATTCTTTACCTCTCAACTTTTAGAAATTCTTTGGGGGCATTCTACAAAGTTAATCAAGATTCAAATTTATTTTTTTTATTTTTTTGGGTACCGGGGATTGCATTCGGGGGCACTTGACCTCTAAGCCACATCCCCAACCCTATTTTGTATTTTATTTAGAGACAAGGTCTCACTGAGTTGCTTAGTGCCTTGCCATTGCTGGGGCAGGCTTTGAACTTGTGATCTTCCTGTCTCAGCCTCCAGAGCTACTGGGATTACAGGCATGCACCACTGCGCCTGGCTTTATTGTTTGTTTGTTTGTTTATTTATTTTTGGTACTGGGGATGGAACTCAAGGGCACTTGACCACTGAGCCACATCCCCAGCCCTATTTTGTGTTTTATGTAGAGACAGGGTCTCACTGAGTTGCTTAGCGCCTCACCATGGCTGAGGCTGGCTTTGAACTCGCGATTCTCCTGTCTCAGCCTCCCTAAGTGCTGGGATTACAGGCTTGTGCCACCGCGCCCGGCTGGCTTAATTTATTTTTGAGTTTTAATTTTTTCTTTTTTTTATTAGAGCTTAATTGTTGGTAGCTTATTTTTTTAAAGGAAGTTGCTTTAATGAAAATAATATTTCAAAATTTTTTAAGAACAAAAATATCCTGTAATTAAAAGAGTTTCTAGGGGACTAGAGGAAGCCAGTGGCCATCAGCATCAACATTTGCCATTTCAGCTCAGATTCATTAACTTTCTTCCATGATTCAGGGAAAGATACCTCGAAATTGTAAGAACAGTAGCTTTGAATTACAGTTTCTAGGTCAAAGTAAGTGACACATTACTTTAGCTTTGGTTTAGCTGTGAACTTGGCTGGCATATTTTCCCTACAAAAGAAACAAGTTACTCAGGTCCAACTGGGGTAAATCCACAGAAGAACCACAGAAGATGGTTAGCCTTGGCAATGGAAGCCCTTTTTTCTCTAAAAGACGCCACTGTAAAATACTCAAGAAGGATGTCTTTAGGGGATGAAACACATTCAAAATAATTGTGGTTTTAAGTCTTTCTTTCCTTGAAAAACAGATCCCACTTTGAAATTTTGTTTTAGCAAACCAAAGATAATCCCTTCAATTAATTAATTAATTAATTAATTTTGGTACTAGGGATTGATTGGGCGCTTTACCACTGAGTTATATCCCCAGTGCTTTTTAAAATTTATTTCAAGACAGTCTTCCTAAGTTGCTGAGACTGGCCTTGAACTTGAGACAAGTTCAACTTGAACTTGAGGCAAGCACTCTACCAACTGAGCTATATCCCCAGCCCTCTACAAGTATTTATTTATTTTTGAGGTACTTGGGATTGAATCCAGTGGTGCTCTACCACTAAGCTACAATCCCCAGAGGGCCCTCCCCTTTAAAAAATTTTTGAGAAAGGACTTCACTAAATTGCAGAGGCTGGCCTTGAACTTGTGATCCTCCTGCTTTAGCCTCCCCATTAGGTTGGATTATAGGGGATGTACCACCATGTCTGGCTCCACAAATATTTATTAAGTGAAACATACATATAGATATATTGTTCTAGGCACTTGAATGAACAACATCTCTGTGCCCTCATTGAACTTTTTCATAAATAAAATATGTAATAAAATGTTATGATAGCCGGGCGCGGTGGCTCAAGCCTGTAATCCCAGCACTTAGGGAGGCTGAGGCAGGAGAATCGTGAGTTCAAAGCCAGCCTCAGCAATGGCGAGGCGCTAAGCAACTCAGTGAGACCCTGTCTCTACATAAAACACAAAATAGGGCTGGGGATGTGGCTCAGTGGTCGAGTACCCCTGAGTACAATCCCCAGTACCACACACACACACAAAAAATGTTATGATAGTGATCAAAGCTAAGGAGAAAAAATAGCAGGAAAGGAAAGGAGAATAAGAAATGTTGTGAGAGGGATATAGTGTTGAAATTTTAGATATGGTGGCCAGAGAAGACTTTCCTGTGATGGTGATGTTATTGAAAGCTCCATTCTTGTCCCTAGTGCCAATCCAGTAATGAGGACATAGTTTTGAGAAAAAGCAAAAAAGTTTTATTGCTTTGCTAGCAAAGGAGAAACACAGGACACTCCTGTCCCAAGGGCTATGATTATGCCCATCAGCAGGAACAGGGCTGGGGATATGGCTCAGTGGTCGAGTGCTCCTGAGTTCAATCCCCGGTACCAAAAAAATAAGTTGCAGAAGCAGAACTGCAAGGGCTATATTCAAAGCATAAAGTTAGACCACTGTTACAGTGATATTTGAGTATGGCCCTGGAGGGGAAAGAACATTCCAGTCCACATTGAAGCAACAGCAGGAGTATAGACCCTGAGGCAGGAGGTGCTTCTTGTGTGCAGAGTGGGATAGAGGTCAGAATGATAAGGTGAGGTGAGACAGGTCACATGGTACCTTACATTCATTGTATGGACTTAGGCTTTTACCCAGGGTGAGATGGGAAGTGAAAGATTTGCTCCAAACTGGACACAACACACTCCTTGTGACCAGGGATCTTTATTCATGGGGGTCGTGCAAGTGGACGTTGTGGGAGAGGGTAGAGCATGGCATTTTATAGGGTCTGCGGTAAACGCATCGTGGACTATGGATTGGTTATTTCGGGCTGGTGTGTCAGGTAAGGACTGGTGGTCTGGTTATGACACCCCTGAGGTCACATCAGGAGTTGGAGGTTAACTCCGGTTTAACTTGGGTGGGGAAATTGCCCTAGGCTTTAGACAAGGGAGGACTGAAACTGGGTATGGGGAGGGCTGTTTCTACCTTACAGGAAAGTATTGGGGGATTTTGAGCTGGGAAGCAACTGGATGGAATAGACATTTTCAAAGGATTTTCTGACTGCTGCATTGTGAATAGATTGAAGAGCAGTAAGTGGAGAAATTAGGAGGTAATTGCAAGAATCCAGGTAAGATGATGTCCATAATTGTAGTGGTACAAGATGTTTAGCAGGGCTGGGATTGTGGCTCAGTGGTAGAGTGCTTGCCTCGCATGTGTGAGGCACTGGGTTCGATCCTCAGCACCACATAAAAATAAATAAAGATATTGTGTCCACCTACAACTAAAAAATGTTTAAAAAAAAAAAGATGTTTAGCATTGGCTGGGTTCTGGAACCATTTTGAAGGCAGCACAGAAAGTACTGGCTTATGGAGCTGATGTGAGATGTGAAAGAAAGAGAAGAGTGAAGGGTGAAGACCAGTGTGGGCAAATAAATGCATATCTAGTTGATAGTGAGCTGCACCTGCAAATGTGCAGTTTCTTGTATTGAAATGCTATTCACAAGTGTAAAGCAAAAATATCAGACTTGCTGAAAAAAAGATGATGCACAGTAGTATGCCCCAAGCAATTTCCTGAGTTTCCTAGTTGTGCATGCTTAGCACTTCCCACACTGGATTATGTGGACCTTGAATGTGTACCCAGTAAACTTTAGGCTCCTTATGGAAAGGATTTGTGTTTTTTGTCTAATTTCTTTATTTCCCAGTAAAGTAACTGGCACAGCACACTGAATACATGTTTGCTGAACAAATGAAATTTTCTGAGTGTATTATGTTCTCAAGCATTTTCTTTATCAGTTTATATCTTTTTGTTTGTAAAACACAAAGTGTTTTTATGTTAAAAAAACACACACACACATTGCTGGGTGCAGTGGTACACACCGGTAATCCCAACAACTCGGAAGGCTGAGGCAGGAGGATCATAACAGCCTTAGCAAATTAGTGAGACCCTATCTCAAAAAATAAAATAAAAAGGCCTGGGGATGGAGCTGAATGGTAGAGCGCCCCTGGATTCAATTCCTAATACTGTGCAAACAAAACAAAATAAGAAACATAAGCATTGCAAGAGATACTGGGGTTCTGCTCAGAAATATCTGCTTTCTGCCCCCAAACCCCATATTGGGAATCAAACCCAAGAGTGCTCTACCACTGAGCTAAAATCCCCAGCCCTTTTTATTTTGGGGGACAGAGTCTCACTAAATTGCTAAGGCTGGCCTCAAACTTGAGATCCTCTTGCCTGAGCCTCCTGAGATGCTAGGATTATGGGTGTGTTTTAGTCAGCTTTTTCACTACTGTGACCAACCAAAAGACCTGATGAGCAATTAGAAGAGGACAAGTTTTCCGGGGGTTCACAGTTTTAGAGGTTTTAGTCCATGGAAGGCTGACTCCATTCCTGGGTTTGAGGTTGGACAGAACATCATGGTGGAAGAGTGTGGTGGAGGAAAGTGGCTCAAGGCATTGCACCAAGAAGTAGAGCACTCTCCTCACCAGGACAAAATATAAATTCCAAAGTCTCGCCCCCATTGACCCATCTCCTCCAGCCACACTCAACCTGCTTTTAGTTAACATTCATTTAATCCCTACAAAGGAATTAATTCATTGATATGTTAAGGGTCTCATAAACCCAATCATTTCACCTCTAAATCTTCTTGCATTGTCTCACACATGAGCTTGTGGAGGACACCTCATATCTAAACCATAACAAAGTGTGTTGCAGCTGGCTTGAGCTTTGTACATGTTATAATTGGATAATAATTTTCCTTGATTCCTATTGAATTATATTATCAACATACCCTCTATCAATTATACATTGTGCATTTGAAGATTTGTTATGTAGTAAGTTTGATTCTTTTAATAGAATTTTCATATTCTACCTATTTTAGGAAGTTTGTGAGTTACAAAAATGGAGCTTGCCACACCCAGCTCCGTTGTCCCAGCTTTTCCACTTGTGCACCATAATGCTTAGCATCTTTCCATTTGCTTCCATCACAAGCAACTTCTCTTTGGTTTTACCCTTAATTTTGTTTTTTTATTGCCATCAACTCATGTCATTTACACTTTTTCTTTTCTTCCCCGTTACTTTGGTGAGTTTTATTTCCTTGGCAGGAATTGACTATTTCAGGCTTACTCTTAAAATGACCTTACTTTAAGCAACATTGAGAAGGATTGGTAAGAATTGACATTAGGCAGATGAACACTCACATATATTTTTGTCTCCCTAGTATCTGACAAAATCCTCACTTAGGGAAGCTAAAGGGTGGGCTTTAACTGTTTCAGAAAACATACAAAACTCTATATTTAAATAAACTAGATCTATCTTAATAGCTACCAGGCATTAGATGTAATTCCCCGGAAGAAAAACATCCATGGCACAGTTTTTTCAGAATAGTTCATTTGTAGATAGTGAAGCTTCTAAAGTTAGGTGTGAAATAACAGTAGCAATACTTTTTAAAAATTTTTTGAAAATTGACTAGTGTTAAAGTATAACCATCTGCCTATAATCCCAACTACTCTGGAGACTGAGGCAGGAAGATTGCAAGTTTAAGGCCAGCCTGGGCAAATTATCAATACTCTGTCTTAAATAAAAAGGGCTGGGGATTTAGTTCAGTGCTTGCTAGTAACACATGCACGCGCACACACACACACACACACGTATATACACCCACCCATACATACATACTTATGCCATCTGGAGCAGTATTTGAATCACAGGGTATCATCTGAGAATAATTACCAAGTACAGAAAGACTTCCAGAGCCAGGCAGGCTCTGTCCTTGCAGAAAGGCATATCAAGTCTCACAGCACACTCAAAACACATGGGTGATCCAACCTACTGAGAAATGGGACCAGAGAGCAAGTGAATGAATGTCAGCCACTCTACATCCACAAAAACAATAAAAGCTAACACAAGGTTAACAGTGTAGTAAAATGTTCTGTTTACCAAAATTCAGAACTATTGATTTCTTTAGTGGACTGCACAATAGAGTTTTACTCAGCCATAAAAAAGAATGAAATTACGGCATTTGCTGGTAAATGGATGGAACTGTAGAACATCATGCTGAGTGAAGTAGACCAGATTCAAAAGTCAAGGGTTGAATGTTTTCTCTCATATGCAGAAGTGAGAGCAAAATAAGAAAAAAAAAGGCGGTGGGGTCTCCTTTTTTCATGGAAACAGAAGGGAGATGAGTGGATTAGTGGAAGAGGCAAGATGGAGAGGGAAGAGGGATGAGGAAAGAGAGGAACTATGGAATGAAATTAACCAAATTATGCCATGTACACATGAATATACCACAGTGAATTCTACCTTTAAGTATAACCTTAAAGTACCAATGTAACAATAGCCACAATTTTCCACCCCTTCCCATATTTATGCCCTTTTGCAATGTGACTTTGCAGTTTCTCCTATCAAAATTTCGGGCCTATTTTTTTTCATCCCTTGAATATGGACTGGACTTTTGTGTTGTTTTGACCAATAGAATATGGCAGAGTGATCTTCCAAGACTTCCAAGTGGGAGTCTTAGCCTTGGTGTGCTTCTGCTTTCTCATTTGGAACTTGCTGAGCTGCTGTGTAAACAAAGCCAGGCTAGCCTATTAAATCACAAGAGACACATGGCCTGTGACCCCATCATCTCAATCAAAGACTGAGTCAATTTCCAGGCATGTATGTCAGTGAGGCCAGCTGTCAGCCTAGTTGCCAACAGATTAACAGCTGACTGAAGATTGATGGGTGAGTCCTGACAAAACCAGAAGAACCACCTGGTTCAGTCCAGCCCAAATTGCCTACTCACAGAATCTTGCCTTAAATATGTTTTTATTTTGGGGTGGTTTGTTATGCAGCAATAGATAATCAGCACACTATTATGTACCCCAAACTTGTCTTGAATAAGTTTTGTTGTTTAAAAAAAAATCAGTCCAGGCACAGTGGCACACACCTGTAATCCCAGCAGGTCTGGAGGCTGAGGCAGGAGGATCATGAGTTCAAAGCCAGCCTCAGTAAACTTAGTGAGGCCCTGAGCACCTTTGTGAGATCTTGTCTCTAGATAAAAAATAAAAAGGGCTGGGGATGTGGCTCAGAGGGAAAGCACTTGAGTTCAATCCCCAGTACAAAAAATAAAATAAAATAAAAATCAGCTTTCTTTTTTAATAGTTAAGATTTACCACCAGTAGAGGTACTTAAATAAATGAATAAAGTGACAGGCCCTCAAGACAATTTAAAAGTGACACTTCTGACTTTTTTTTTTTTTTGGTACCAGGAGAACATTGTTGAAATTAACGATTATATTTACTGTGGTTATTTTGAGGGGAAGATAATCATGGATGTAAGTTGCTGTATGTTAAAATACAATTGTACTGCATTGCTTTCTGGGCATCCCTGTGCTTCCATAGAACTGTCTACCTCTGAAAGAGGAACATAGCTCCAGGCAGTTGCTGGCACTGACAGGTTTCCCTCATGTCTTGGCTGGGTCCCCCTTGTCACCCTCATCCTGCTTCCTCATTGAGGGCTCACTCCCAAGGAGTCTTTTGGGCTGATGGTGGAGCTTTGTGCAAGGAGAAGGAAAGTCAGTGTCTTAGACTTTTTGTTCTGCTGAAACAAACACCACTGTCTGGGTAATTTACAAAGAACAGAAATTTATTTCTTGCAGTTCTGGAGGCTTGGAAGTTCGATCTTGAGGTGCCAGCATTTGGGGTCTGGCGAAGGTGTTCTCGCTGCATCCTCGTATGGTGGAAGTGATGGAAGGGCAAAGAAAAGGGAGTTGACACTGTCCTCAGGTGGTGGAAGAGCAGAAGAGCATGAACCTTTCCTCAAACCCTATTTTAAAGGCCTAGGAAGGCATCCAGAAGAGTCTGCCCTTGTGACTTGAATCACTCCCCAAAGGTCCCACCTCTTACACTGTTACATCGGTCATTTAGTATTTTTTTGTTTTTTCTTTTTGGTACTGGGGATTGAACCCAGGAATATTCTACCACTGAGATACCTACCCCTCCAAGCCCTTTTTAATTTAGGACCAACGTCTCACCAAGTTGTTGAAGCAGGCCTTAAACTTGCGATCCTCCTGCCTGAGTCTCCCGAGTAGCTGGGACAACAGATGTGTGCCACTGTGCCCTGCTGGTCTTTAAGTTTCAACACAGGAATTCTAGGGAGGCCGGTTAAGACCACAGCAGTTGGCAAAGTTATCTGGAAGCCATATCTTCCACTTCCTTCATTTCCTTTTTTCCACTGGAGAGCAAAGCTGTTTTGCTTTTTTTCCCCCTCAGAGGGTAATAAAAATTAGCTTCTTAGAAGTCTGATGTAAAAGCCTGCATAGGTATCTCCAAATAGATACATATATATATTGTTTTATATAAGTAATATTTTTTATTTTAGAAAAATTGAAAAGTACAAATAGGTTTTTAGAAATTGAAAATATTTTTCTGTATGAATAGATATATTTCTATTATTTTGAATAGGCAATACACTTACAAATACTTAAAGTATTTCAGAATTTAAAATATATGAAAAGATACACTGTGAAACACCATGCTCACCCTGATTCCCTGTTCCACTCCACCCCACTTCTAATACATTGTATTTCGTCTGAGTTTCTTTATGCATACACAAGAAAATAAGAATATTTGTATTCTGATTTTTCCTTTTTTTTCATGAAAGGTAAATACAGTTTATCTTGTTCTGTACTTTCCTTTTTTTGTTTTTAAATTTTTTTTAGTTATAGATGGATACAATATCTTTATTTTATTTTTATGTGGTGCTGAGGATTGAACCCGGAGCCTCACACATGCAAGGCAAGCACTCTACCACTGAGCCACAATCCCAGCCCCTGTACTTTCCTTTTTTGAACTTAATATACTTTGGAGCTCTTCCCATGTCTGAACATAGAATGTGTTTCCTTGTTTTGTTTTTTACAGTTGGGTTATGTTTCCTTGTAGGGATAACCTATAATTTATTTAACAAATCCTTTATTGCTTTCGTGTTTATTTTTCTAGTATAGTTAGCACTATTATAAACATCATTTTATTCAAATATTTGTACTTATACATGATTATTTCCTTAGGTTAAATATCTAGTAATGACTCCAAGTGTTAAAATATGTTCTAACTTAAAAAAATGTTTCACCAAATTGTTCTTTATAAGTGGGATGATTTATGCCACCATTAGCAATATAGAAAGATGCCATTTCCCAGAATGCCAGGGATACTTTGTAATATATATATTTTTTTAAATCTTGATTAAGTTGGTAAGTGAAAAATGGCATTTCATTGTTTTAATGTAACTGAGGTTTTTTGTTTTTTGTTTTCCATTGCTGGAAATTGAACCCAGAGCCTTGTATGTGCTAGGCAAGCATTCTGAAATTGATCTACATCACAGCCCTTTTTTTTTTTTTTACTTTCTTTTTTATTTTTAATTATTATTATTTTTTTGTACCAGGTATTGAACCTAAGGGTGCTTAACCACTGAGCAATATCCCCAGTCCCTTTTATGTTTTTTTTTATTAGTTTATTTAATTGCATTTCAAGTCATAGCACATATATAGAGCTCAGTTGTTCCATTTCTCTGGTTACAAACCAGATAAAGTTACACCAATTGTGTTTTCATACATGCACCAAGGGTAGTGATGACGATCTTTACTATACCCATTCCCCTTTCCTGCCCCCCACCTCCCCCATGTCGCGTCCAGTGTTCCTCTATTTCTCTTATGTTTCCCATTCCCACCTCCCTTTTTATTTTTTATTTTGAGACAGGGCTAAGTTGCCCAGGCAGAACTCAGTCTTAAGATCCTTCTGTTTCAGCTTCCAGCATCATTGGGATTATAGGTATGCACCACCATGCCTGGCTCCCATAGCTTTTTTTTTTTTTTTAAATTGCTTATCCATGTGTTTTTCCCTATTTGGTTGTTTTGCTTTTTTTTTTTTTTTTTTTTTTTTTTTTTTTTTTTTTTTTTTTTTTTTTTTTTTTTTTTTTTTTTTTTTTTTACAGATTCTAAAGAACTTTTATTATACATAATTAAAGTATTCACCCCAAAGTGTATTCATATATGTTCAGTTCCTTTCTGTTTATTGCTGGTCTTTTCATTTTGTTCCTATGATGATGGTGGTGGTGGTGGTGGTGGTGGTGGTGTGTGTGTGTGTGGTGCTGGGGATAAAACCTAGGGCTTTGCAAATACTAGGCAAATACTCTACCACTGAGCTATATCCCCAATCTCCTAATTTTTTCACATTCAGAAGCTTTATGTGGTCAAGTCTTTTTCTCCTTTCCTTGGTGACTTTTGCCACTGGGGTCTTGCTTACTTACATTGCTGTGAGTTGCAGTGACACTGATAGAGTGAATCTGAGATCCCACCATCCCTGTGACTGTTGATTTAATTGGTCAAAGTAGAGAAGCTGTCAAGACATGAGTTTTGCTTTAATTTGTGCCCTTGGTGGGATATATTTGGAGAATCTTAGCAAAATGTCTAAAAGCATACAGTGATAAGGCAGATACTGGAGGAAATTATTTGACTTTCCACAAGGGAATTTCCCTAGTTTTTTAAAGAAGTTTCTGGTTCAGTTCCAATTTCTTATAATCATTTGATAAATATCTATTATGTGTTTGATGGATGAAAACAGTAAAGGAATAAAGGCAGAGAGGGGTTCTAAGTCATCAAGTGATGACAGGCACAAGAAGGCTCCAGCTGTGTGCTGGGACAATGAAGTCAGAGGGATTTTTTCTTTTTTTTGACTCACAATGGGTGATAAATCCTGAAATAAGGACTGGGGCTGTAGCTTAGTGGTAGAGCGCTTGCCTAGCATGCATGAGGCACTGGGTTTGATCCTCAGCACCACATATAAATAATAAACGAATAAAATAAAAATTCATCAACAACTAAAAAAAGTTAAAAAAAGATCCTGAAATAAAAGGCAGTGACACTGTATGTGAAAAGTGTGTGGGAATTTCTCCCAAGTTCAATTGGGTCTGTTTGTACCTTTTATAAATTCACCTGATTTGGTCAGGCCCACCCAGGATGATTTCAATCATCCAGTTGGAAGCTATCTATGTTATTTTGTAACCATTAAGGCTGGAAGTCATAACTCTGCACCTCTGCACCTCTAGAATGTCCTCCTTTTTTCCTGCTTTCTCCATTTCCCAATAGTTACTACCATTTAAGACCTTTGACTAGCATATGACTATCTATGCCCATTCCTTAGCGATTTTCTGTTTTAAAAAGTATACATTTCTTAAGGAGTCCTTAATTTAAACCTAAAATTTGTATGTTTCATTATTTTGTGAACTCAATAGATACTTTTTTTTAGGGCTACACAACAAATTACCACAAATTTAACAGCTTATTCTGTAGCTCAGAAGGCAGGGCACAGTGCATCTGGGTTTTTTGCTCAGGGTCTCACAAAGCTAAAATCAAGGTGTCAGCCAGTTTCTTCATCTGGAGGCTCAATCAGGGGAGGATCCTCCTCCAAAATCTCTTAAGTTGTTACCAGAACTTGTAACTGTAGAACTGAGGTCCCATGGTCTTGCTAACTATTGACTGGGGACTATTTTTAGCTCCCAGAGGTCATGCTGAAGTACTTGCAATATGGTCTTCTCACACACTTTAAATCTCTGACCTCAGAAAGGGTCCAATCCTTTCAATGGATCACTTGATTAGGTCATGCCCACCTAAGATAATTTCACTTTTGATTAACTCAAAGTGAACTGATTATATGGATGGCCCCCTTTACAATTCTTCAACTTACAGGTTTTTGACTTTGCAATGGTGTGAAAGCAATATGCATTCAGCGAAACCTGCACTTTTTGAAGTTTGATCTTTTCCTGGGATAGCAACAGGCAGTAAGCTGGGCAGTGACAGAAGCATCAACTCCCAGGCAATCACACAATTAGAAGGGTAACAACTAGTGTTGTATGGTGTACTGCATTGTCAGTGTGTTTTGGATATTGCTTTAAAAAATTTTTTTTAATTGTCAATGGACCTTTATTTATTTTTATGTAGTGCTGAGAATTGAACACAGTGCCTCCCACATGCTAGGTAAGCACTCTACCACTGAGCTACAACCGCAGCCCACTGGATATTGCATCTTACATTTTCAAATATCATCACGTCTAAAAGACACCTATGAGCTGGGCGCGGTGGCTCAAGCCTGTAATCCCAGCACTTAGGGAGGCTGAGACAGGAGAATTGCAAGTTCAAAGCCAGCCTCAGCAATGACGAGGTGCTAAGCAACTCAGATTCTGTCTCTACATAAAACACAAAATAGGGCTGAGGATGTGGCTCAGTGGTCGAGTGCCCCTGAGTTCAATCCCTGGTACCAAAAAATAAAAATAAAAATAAAAATAAAAGACACCCATGTATCTTCTGTGTCGCATGACCATTTTGTTTTTCACTTTCAGTACAGTGTTCAATAAACTATCTGAGATGTTCAACACTTTAGAAGTCAGGCATGGTGGTGCATGCCTGTAATCCCAGCGACTTGGGAGACTGAAGCAGGAGGATCACAAGTTTGAGGCCAGCCTCAGCAACTTAGTGAGAATCTATTTAAAAAAAAAAAGGGACTGGGGATGTAGCTCAGTGGTTAAGCATCCCCAGGTTCATTCCCCAGTACAAAAAGAGAAAAAGAAAAGGAAAAAAAAAAAAACCCAAACAAAAAACAACCTACTTTATTATTAAATATGTTTTTGTTCCATGATTTTGCCCAACTATAAGCTGATGTTAAGTGTTCTGCCATGTGTGAGGTAGACTAAGCTGAGCTACAATATTTGGTAGGTTAGATAGATTGAATTCATTTTCTACTTACAATATTTCCAAGCAATATTTTCAATTTACCTTGGGCTTATTGGGATGTAACCCCATTGTAAGATACCCTTGCAGCTGTAAAAGCCCTCTTGCTCTGTAAAGAAACATAATCATGGGTGTGATATCAGACCATATTCACGAGCCCACTCACGTGTGTACAAAAGTCAGGGGAATCTTGAGGGCATCTTGGAACTCTGCCTGCTGCAGTATAGCCAGGCAAAGCACAGGCAGCACAGCACAGCAGTTAAGACAGAGGCTCTGGAGCTAACCAGGCTCCAGAGTTCAAAGCCCAGCACCGTTTACTAGCCATGTGACCTAGGCTCTCCATTTCTTGGTTCCCCTGTTTATGAAATGGGGAAACCGTGTAGACCTTCTAAGAGAACATCAATGCAGGTTAGTGCCTTGGAACAACTTTTGATGCTTAATGAACGTTGACTATGTGATTAATATAGTTTATAAGAGCATTTGTAAGAGATGTATTCTGAGATTTTATGATTTTATCGAAGGTTTGAAAGTGTTAAGAAGTATAAAAAAATAGAATGGCATGCAAGAACTCTCAGAAACTCTGGAAGAAATGTAGAGGAGATATGGAACAGCCTGTGAAGCAACACAGTGGCCAACTGAGAACACTGAAGTAGAATGGCAAGAAAAGGAAAGAGCAGAATGTTCTAGAAATAACTAGATAGAAACAAACAATCCACCCATCATGGCTGATGTGGAAACAAACTACCTACATCCCAAATCATCTATATAAATGCATTTTCTAGTTCAAAAAATCTTGGTATATATTTAAGGATTTCAATGACCATCTAAAAGTAACTGTGATGGGGCTTTCATCTTCCAAAGCCTACATTTAGCCATTGGCAATACATTATTTTCTCATGAATTTGATTCTTGCTGTCATTTGGGGGTATTTATATTGTGTTTATTATAAAATGTACCAGAGGTTAGCAAACTCCAATCTGGAGGCCAAATCCAGTCCACTGTCTTTTTGTAAATAAAGTTTTATTGGAACATAGCCATGACTATTTATTTGCACATCATCATAAACTACAATATCAGAGTTAATTAGTTGTGATGGAGACCAGAGGATTATACTGCCTAAAGTATTTACTATTTGATCTTTCACAGAAAATGTCTGCCGATCTTTCAAATATATTAATAAATAAAATGTACCATAATAACTATGAAAATCTTTTTTTTTTTTTTTTTTTTGGTACTGGAGATTGAACTCAGGGGCACTTGACCACTGAGCCGCATCCCCAGCCCTATTTTGTGTTTTTATGTAGAGACAGAGTCTCACTAAGTTGCTTAGTACCTCGCCGTTGCTGAGGCTGGCTTTGAACTCACGATTCTCCTGTCTCAGCCTCCCTAAGTGCTGAGATTACAGGCTTGCGCCACTGCGCCCGGCTTAATAACTATGAAAATCTTCAAAACAGAGTATATTGTTGTGTTAGTTAACTTTTCATTGCTGTGACTAAAAATCTGACAAGAACAACTTAGAGGAGGAAAAATTTACTTTGGTTCATGGTTTCAGAGGTTCAGTTCATGATTGGCTGACTCCATTGCTCTGGGTCCAAGCTGAGGCAGGACGTTGTGGCAGAAGGGAGTGGTGGAGGAGTACTTTCCCGCTCATGGCAGCCAGGAAGCAGAAAAAAAGAGAGAGGAAGGGGCCACAGGGAAGATGAATCTTCCAGGGCATGTCTCCAGTGACCCACCTCCTGCAGCCACAGCCCATCTGCCTACAATTACCCCCAGTTAGTCTGTTCAAACTAGGATGGACAGTTGATTAGGTTACAGCTCTCACAATCTAATCACTACACTTATGAATATTCCTGCATTAACACAGGGGCTTTTGGAGGACCTCTCACATCCAAATCATAACATTTGCTATATGATACAGAATTCAGCCCCTTTGTCTTTTAGACCTGTGGCCAAGAGAAGGCAGACAAGAGACATCCCTGTTGCCCAGCCATAAAAGGTAAAAACACAGATTTTTTAAAAAAGTGTTAATCTCCAGGCACAGTGGCGCACACATGCCTGTAATCCCAGCGGGTCAGGAGGATGAGGCAAGAGGATCGTGAGTTCAAAGCCAGCCTCAGCAATGGCAAGGCGCTAAGCAACTCAGTGAGACCCTGTCTCTACATAAAACACAAAATAGGGCTGGGGATGTGGCTCAGTGGCTGAGTGCCCCTGAGTTCAATCCCTAGTAACCACCCCCCCAAAAAAAGTGTGAATCAAACTCTTATAAAGGAGATGAGCTGGATGGAAGTGCCTGGTCTAGACATTTTGTTTTCAAATCAGCCTTCTTTCACAAATGATCAGAGATTGTAGTTTGGGCTTGTGTTAATCAACTTCTCATTGCTATGACAATCATCAACTTAAAAGGAGGAAAGATTTATTTTGGCTCACAGTTCTGAGGTTTCAGTCCATGGTCACTTGACTCTTGTTTTTGGGCCTGTAGCAAGGCAGAACATCATGATGTGGAGCATGTGACAGAACAAAGCTATCATTTCATGGTAGCTAGGAAGAAGGAGATGGAAAAAGGAAGAGGTCAATAACCTCTTCAAGGGCACACCACTGATGACTTAACTTCCTCCAGCTAGGCACCACCTCTTAAAGGTTTCACCACTTTGCAGTAGTGCTACAGGCTGGGGTCCAAGCTGTTAGCATATGGGCCTTTAAAGGACACTCCAGATACAAAGTATAGCGGGCTCTTTGGTTGGCCAGGAACAGAGGTTCCTTGTGCTTACTTAAATAAATAAGTTTTTTTTAAAAATATTTTTTTAGTTGTAGATGGACACAATGTCTTTATTTTTTTATTGCTTTGTATGTGGTGCTGAGGATCGAACCCAGGGCCCCACGCATGCGAGGCAAGCGCTCTACCACTGAGCTACAATCCCAGCCCCAAATAAGTTTTTAATATAGGGATTTCCAGGATTTGATCCCTGGGATCCAACACTAGGAACCACCATGTTGTGGTCTAAACATGTGCATCCTGCCCAAATTCTCATGTTGAAATTCTAACTCTCAAAGTGATGGTGTTAGAAGATGGAGTCTTTTGGGAGGTGATCAGTGTTCTTATAAAACAGGGAGCTCATTTACTTTTTCCACCATGTGAGGACACAGCCAGAAGATGCCATCCGTAAATCAGAAACAGGCTTTCATCTAACTCCAATCTACTGGTGTCTTGATTTCAGACTCCCCAGCCTCTAGAACTGTGAGAAGCAAATTTCTGTTGTTGATAAGCTACTCGGTTTCTGGAGTTTTGTTATCATAGCTTGAGTGGACTAAGACACTCCATCAGGAGCCTGGCACCAGAACTGTGGGGGCTGCATGCCTCTGTTGTGGTGTCCTGCTCTGTTCTCTTTTTGCTCATTTGCTTCCTCTACTCCTCTGAGAGCTTGATTTACAAACGGCTTTGGCTTTACTTTTTCTTTCTAATTCCTGATGTTGCTTTTAAAATTAAAGTAATACATGCATGAATTTTAAAAATTCTCTTTTCCTTCATCCCCTGTTCTCTTCCCCAAGTAGTAATTTCTGTTACTATTAGTCTCTTAGGCATCATCTCAAACATTTTTTATGCACATGTAAGTGCATAGATTCCTATTTTATGCACAAATAAGGGCATTTAATGTACAGCTTTCATTTTCACCAAATTTTAATAAAAATTGTACCCAGAAGCAAGTTAGTTTACTAATTTACCTTCTTTGGCTAAAGCAGAGTTCGCATTAGAAAAAAATGCAATAATTTCTATTTTTCTCTGTAGCTTTACTCATTCTTTAGTCTTCCTTTTTCATTTTCCATATTAGATGAGCCCTTGGGAGGCATATTAATTGGTTTTAAATTTAGATTATGAAATAAATCACAGATTCCCAATAAGTAGTGTAAGACTATGCATTATTCATGTCAGACGCACTGACCATGGTTGTGTGTGGCCAGGAATATTTTATGATTTCAGATTCACAGTGCTGTACTCCTTGGCCCAAACCAGATCAATCTGTGTTTTGTAATGGCTATATAAGTGAGGTGTGCGGGAGCTAGAACCTCGTCTGTAACTGTACTTCTACCTCAGACCCCTAGCTGACTGGGTTGAGGAAGCAGAAGTTCCTCCCGTTCTGCAGTTTCGTCTAACTCTAAGGGCTTTGATAATACCAGGAACTTGGAGTTTGACCTCTACACTGCCTACCGGGTATCCACGGACCTATCCTTCTCCTTTATCTGCCTGGTCCCTTCAGTCTGATGGATTGGTCCATACTGTTGTGAATGGATCAGGATTATTATTCTGCTTCTTTCTCTGTGCTCAAGATTGGGAAGTAACTGTCACTCTCTTTGACCACATCTGCCTAGACTCTTCTGCAGTCATTTCCTTTCTGGAGTTTTGCAACTTTCCCACCTATGGGATCACAAACCCACTCTGGTCTCAGATCCTTGAGTTTCAATGTGTTTTCTTCCATACTATCCTCAGGACTGCCTTGGTCCCTTTATCCATATTCATCACTTTCCTTCCATCTCTCTTTTTTCCCCCTCACTTAATCTACCAGCCTGCAATCAAGGTGTCTTTTGTGTTATTCTGGGATAGATGGAGGCAAGGGGTAGTGAAACGTGAAGGGCTGAAAGGGACATTATTCTGTGACAGCGTTATTACTCTCTGAGAATTTCTTTTAGGTTTATGTTAATCAGCTTTCCATTACTTTTACAAATACATAAGATAATCAATTTATAAAGAAGAAAAGTTTGTTTTCATTTATGTGGGCATTTTCAGCCCATGACTGAATTGCCCTGTTTCTTTGGGGCTGTGATAGCACAGCATATCACAGTGGAAGCACATTGTGGAAGAAGTCTTTCACTACCTGATGACCTGGAAGGGAAAAGAAAGATAACAAAAGCAACTGAGGTCTCAGTCTTCTTCACACACCTAATGACATCTCAGTAGGCCCCGCCTTTTAAAATTTCTACCACCTTCCAACAAACTTTGAACAAACACATGAGCTTTTGGAGAACATTTCAGATCCAAACTATAGCAATATCTGCTCTGGGAACGACGGGCAGGTACCCTGTTTTAACCAGTGAACCAGTCCCTTCCTGCCATATCATGTAAAGGAAAGTCCATTAGAAATGCTCCATCTGGTCCACATTTAATTTCCCAGTGGGCTCCATTTATTTATGTCTTCTTACCATCCCACTTCACAGGGTTAGGAGAAGCTGGACATTTGGCCAGCTGAACCAGAAAACAGTGGATTCTATTCTCTGTTCATTATATCCCAGCTCTTGGAGAAGAGACTAATTCACCTTCTTTGTTAGTTCCCCAACCCCCAGATTGGATGGTGCCTGCCCACGCTGAAGGTGGATCCTCCCCACCTAGCCCACTCAGATTCACATGTTAGTCTACTCTGCACAGACACACCCAAAGTAATGCTTGAAAAGATTCCTGGGCATTCCTAAATCCAGTCAGGTTGACATGTAAAATTAGTCACCACATACTTCAAGTTTAGTAAATCATTCACCATGTAACTTACAGTCACCAAAACTGCATAAAATCCCATGGCAACAGGAAGGTAGGCACTGGTTAGGAGGTGACTTTTTTTTCCTGCCATGAGTAGTGTTGTAGTAAGAACCCCAAATTTTAGCTGACAGCTTTGAGAGTATTATTCTAAAAGCGGTCCACTTCTAATAAAGTGTTGTTGATCTCTTTATTACTTTATTCTAAACATGTATAAAATCATGGCATTTTTTTTGTACTGGGGATTGAACCCAGGGGTGTTTTACCACTGAATTCTATCTCTAGTCCTTTTATATTTTATTTTGAGACAGGATCTCGCTAAGTTGCTGAGGCTGGCCTCAAATTTATAGTTCTCCTGCCTCAGCCTCCCAAGTTGCTGGGATTAAGGCGTGTGCCACCACACCTGGCAAAATCATGATTTGAAACTAGCTTTATACAAAGTTTGTACAGGGTTTCTTTTGCTTTATGTCTTTGTTTTCTCTCCTTTGTATAACACTTTGAAGAAAATCATTTAGATCAAGAAAGTATTTGATATTCTCCATTTTTACTTGGAAATTCATGAGCTGCAGTGGGATAGACAGGGCAAAGTAGGAGTCACACAATTTGGATTGAAGAGCACTGCTATGTTGAGGAAGATTCATGTGTTAGTTCAATGATGAAGCCCCCTTTCAGGCCCAAATAATTGTAGCCATATGACAATGTGGGCCCTGTATTGCCAGAACTGCTGTTTCAAAAGAACATGGATATCCAGATTTTCATTTAAACTTGTTTAATTTTTTGGATTATATGGGACCTACCCCAAAAAACTTGTGTCAGATTTGACTTGTGAGTTGCCAGGTTGCAACTTCTAATTTTTGGCTTTTTTTTTTTTTTTTAATTAGAGATCGAACTCAAGGGCACTTTACTGAGCTACATCCCTTATCCTTTTTATGTTTTTTTTTCATTCTGAGATAGGGTCTCGCTAAATTGCTGAGGATCTTGTTAAATTGCCCAGGCTGGCCTCAAACTTGCCGTTCTCCTGCCTCAGCCTACCAAGTTGCTGGAATTACAGGCTTGTGCTACCATGCCTAATTAGTTCAGACTTTCTGATTTATACTCCTTTCAATATACAAATGAAACCACAGGACTCCATAGGCAACTTTTGCCAGCATATATCAAACAGATACAGACAGCAGAGAAATTATTTTTAATCCAGGAAAGAGAGTGAGAAATCGAAACTCCTTCCAATTGGTAGCACTACTGACACCTTTCTTCAGAGAATTTGGATACAGCAAAAATTTGCAGTGAGAGAATTTGCTTTGAAAAAAGGATATGACAAAAGCTGCTAAAGGAGCCCTTGAAAAACCTGAATATGTTCCAGCCACTCAATGCAGAAGCAATGGCTCTAAGGATGCTAATGGGATTTTTACATTTTCCCTTTATAATTTCCACTCCAAATCTTGGCAAATGAGCAAGGCCATATTGCTTTATGATTAGTCCTTCCATCATACCTTAAAGTTGTAGTTGCTTTATAATCATCTCTATTGTTCTTCAAGAACTAATAAATAAAGGATTCTGATTTCCACTTTCTTCTTTTTAAAAATAAAATAATAAATCATGCACTAAAGTCTAGAAGATGAGGGGATTGTAACAAACATTAAGACTAATGACCTTGAACCATGGGAGAAGAGTGATATGATTATTTCCAGTGGAGTTACAAAATAACTTTATGAAGGAAATAAGGTAGTTTACTAAACCTAAGCACTCAAATGTCTCAAAAGCTATTGTAAAAATTATTATAAGGGGCTGGGATTGTAGCTCAGTGGCTTGCCTGAGGCACTGGGTTCGATCTTCAGCACCACATAAAAATAAAAAATAAAATAAAGGTATTGTGTATATCTACAACTAAAAATGTAAAAAAAATAATATTTGAGACTGAGTGCATGCCTGTAATTTCAGAGACTCAGGAGGCTGAGGCAAGAGGATCATTGCAAAATTGAGACCAGCCTCAGCAACTTAGTGAGACCCTGTCTTAAGATAAAAAGTATAAAGGGATGAGGATTTGATTCAATCCCTAGTACCAAAAAAAAAAGTTTCTAAATTTTAACATAACTTGGGTTAAAAATGCCTGAAAATGGTTGGAAGGCCACAAATGGAAGGACTCTGATGAATGGTGAGAAACCAGGGAAGTTCAAGATTGAGCAGTCCTACCACAGCATTTGTTAAAGACCCAGACACTCAAATAAGGAGCAAATAATGTTGGATTTGTACAGAGACCCAGAGGGAAACAAACATTTAACTATACTTTTTTGGAAGAAGATGAGTTTAGTGAACTATTTATTTTAGATTTATAGAAATATTGCAAAGATAGTACAAAAAATTCCCATATATTCCTCACACAGTTTTCCCTGTTATTAACATGACTTTACCCAGGGACATCTGTAAGTGCCCTACCACTGAGCTATATCCCTTGTCCTCCTGGTTCATTGTTATAACTACTCTGAAGACTTCATTCTGATTCACTTGTTTATCTACTAATGTCTTTGTTGTTGTTGTTGTTGCAGGATAACATCCAGAATGCCACATTACATGGTTGCTATGCTTTCTTATTCTCCTTTGGTTTATGACATTGTAATACTCTTGTTTTTCCTGACTCTAACAGTTTTGAGAACTACTGGTCCTGTGTTTTGTAGACTGTTTCTCAATTTGGATTTATCTGATAATTTTCTTTCTTTCCTTCTTTTTTTTCTTTTTTTTAAAACCATGGATTGAACCTACAGGCACTTAACCACTGAGCAACATCCCCAGCTCTTTTTTTATATTTTGTTTAGAGACAGGGTTTCACTGAATTGTTTAGGACCTTGCTACGTTGCTGAGGCTGGCTTTGAACCCACAATCCTCCTGATTCAGCTTCCCAAACTGCTGGGATTATAGGCTTCCATCACTGTGCCCAGCTTGATATTTTTCTTACTTATGGAGTTATGGGTTTCTAAGAAGATGGGTACATGCTATCAACATGCCTTATTACTGGTGGGGTTAACCTTAATTTCTGGCTCAGGTAGTGTTTGCTCATTTTCTCCACTGTAGGGTTATCCCTTCCCCAAAACCTGCTATTGTACTTTATTCTTGGATACTGTCCACTGTGGGTTAAGCTCCACTTCCTGGTGGGGAGTAGCAACATAAATTCTTCTTAAGGGAAGATTTTCTTTTCCCTATTCATTTATCTTCTCAGCCATCAGTATTGACTCATGTATATTTATTTTATAATTTGTTAACATCCAGTGCTATCACTTATTTATTTTATTGCTCAGATTTTTCCAATTTTGGCTCCTGGTGTTCTTTCAGGTTGGTTCCTGTGTCCCTTTGCAATGCTCCACCACCTTTTCTTTTCTTTCTTTCTTTTTTTTTAGCACTTCTTACTTTCTGGCATTACAGTATCCTCAGACTTATCTTATTTTCTCAACTCTAACCTCACAATCAGCCATTTCTTCAAGGATTCCTGTTTCCTTTTGTTGGAGAATAGTTTTAGAAAACATGATCTGGAGCCAGGCATGGTGGCACAGACCTGTAATACCAGTGACTTGGGAGGCTGAGGAAGAAGGATCACAAGTTTGAGGCCAGGCTCACCAACTTAAGGTGATCCTGTCTCCAAATAAAAAATAAGAAGGAGTGGGAAGGGCTGGGGTTGTCTGGGTTCAATTCTCAGCACCACATATAAATAAATAAAATAAAGGCCCATCAAAAAAAAAAAAAAAAAGAGTAGGTAGGGAGGCTGAGATAGGAGAATCATGATTTCAAAGCCAGCCTCAGCAACGGTGAGGCGCTAAGCAACTCCATGAGACCCTGTTTCTAAATAAAACACAAAATAGGGCCGGGGATGTGACTCAGTGGTTGAGTGCCCCTGAGTTCAATCTCTAGTACAACAACAACAACAAAATGAATGGGAAGTAGCTCAGTGGTAACGCACCCCTGGGTACAGTCCCCAGTGCCAAAATAAATAAATAAATGAAAGAAATAAAAGAAAAGAAAGCATGACCTGGGCATGGGATGTGCTCATGGCTACTGAGGTCTTCTGAGTGGGCAAAAGCAGGGAAAATATTCTTGACTACTAATCCATATATGCACATGAGTATCTAATTGTACTGTATTTTTGCCTCTGTGACTATACTAAGCTGAATATGAGTTTATACTCAGGTTAACCATGCTTTTGAATGTGTCCCTCTAGAACAGTAGATATGATAACCTTCCTGTTATCTGACATCATGTTATAGTTTGGATATGAGGTGTCCCCCAAAATTTATGTGTGATACAATGCAAGAATATTCAGAGGCGAAATGATCAGGTTAAGAGAGACTTAACCCCGGGGCTGGGATTGTGGCGCAGTGGTAGCGTGCTCGCCTAGCATGCGTGAGGTACTGGGTTAGAACCTCAGCACCACATAAAAATAAAATAAAGATATTCTGTCCACCTACAACTAAATAAATAAATAAATAAATAAATAAATAAATAAATAAATGAGAGACTTAACCTAATTAGTGGATTAGTTCACTGATATAGATTAACTGGATGACAAATGTAGGCAGATAGGGTGTGGCTGGGGGAAATTGGTCACTGGGGGTGTGTCTTCAGGATTTACATTTTGTCCCTGGTGAGTGGAGCTCGCTTTCTGTTTCCTGGTTGCTATATCCTGAACTGCTTTCCTCTGCCAAACCCTTCTAAAATGATCTTCTGCTTTACCTCAGGCCCAGAGCTGTGGAGTTGACTGATCATGGACTGAACCTCTGAAATCATGAGCCAAAATAAACTTTTCCTCCTCTATGTTGTTTTTTTTGTCAGATATTTTGGTCAGAGCAATGAAAAAGCTGTTTAAAACACATAATCAAGGGAAGCAGCATCCTGGTTAATAAATTCCATTAGATAAGTGAGTTCTCAGATGTGACTCTTGTGTATTATCAAAATTCTAAAAATCAGACTATAGCCTTAAAATGATTTCTATGAGGAATAGCAAATCTTTGTATAGCATTTATTTGTGCCTGAAACTTTGCATTTATAAACTTATTAACTTCAAGTAGGTACTACTTTTATTACAGTATTACAGATGGGGAAACTGAGATGCAGAGAGGTTAACTTGCCTAATGTTATGCAGTAATTGGCAGACCAGCCTGATGCCAGAGTCCACTCCATTCCACCCCCTAGCAAAGTTTCATCTTTCTTTGAGGATTCAGGAGACACTTTCATGTTAAAATTCTACAGATTGATTCTAAGTGTCCTGCAGATGCATGCAGATGGCAAAAACTAAGGCTATATTTACTGAATGTTTAGTAACTGAGAATTTTACTTTCTTTTTTTGGTTATCTGGCATTGTCATATTTTCAACAATGAGTAGCTATTAATTTTATATTAAGAAAAAATGGAAACATCATACAATAATTTAAAATAACAGGATCTGGCTACTCTTCCCCAGGTAAAGATTCTTCCTCCATTTCCTATAGTGAAAAATCAGGGCTTAATTTTATTAAGGTAGTAAAAACAAAGTTTTTCTTATATGTGATAACATTTTCTTCTTTTTTTTGACAAAAATGCCTTTTTTGTACAGATACAAAAATGTATATATCCATTTCATTTTAGTTCTCAGGCATCACGATATAACAAATATCTACTCTGATTTTTTTGTTTGTTTATAATTTATCTTTCTTAAAAAATACTAATCCTAGTTTGGGTTTCACAATATGATATAATGAACTAATGTGAACTCCTCTATTCTGCAAACAGTAGATTAAAATATTTTTCAAAAATTTGAAGCTGGGGCTGGGGTCGTGGCTCAGGGGTAGGGCCCTTGCCTAGCATGTGTGAGGCATTGGGTTCAATTCTCAGCACCACATATAAATAAACAAATAAAAAAGATCCTTTTTTAAAAAAAGTTTAAGCTGGTCACAGTGGCACATGCCTGTAATCCCAGTGGCTCAGGAGGCTGAGACAGGAGGATTGCAAGTTCAAAGCCAGCCTCAGCAATGGTGAGGCTGCTAAGCAACTCAGTGAGACCTTATCTCTAAATAAAATACAAAATAGGGCTGAAGATATGGCTCAGTGTTTGAGTGCCCTTGAGTTCAATCCCTGGTACTGACCTTTTCCCCCAAAAAAGTTGATGCCAGGCATGGTGATATACTACTAGTACACTCAGCTACTAGGGAAGCTGAAGCAGGGGTGTCACTTAAGCCCAGGGGTTCAGAAGCAGCCTGGGACCATGTCTTAGAGAGAGAGACAGAGAGAGAAAGAGAGAGAGAGAGAGGGAGGGAGGGAGAGGGAGAAAGGAAGGGAAGAAAGGAGGTAGGAAGGCAGGGAGGGAGAAAGGAAAGAATAAAGGAAGAGAGGAAGGAAGGAAGGAAGAAAGGAAGGAAGGAAGGAAGGAAGGAAAGAAAATGAAATCTATGGTACAGCTCAAAATATAGAAAGAGAATTGAGAACTTCCCAGGTGCCAACCATCAAGGGGACCTCACAAAAGAGTGATGCCCATGCAATTTGCTATGATGGTCCAGGGAGATAGTGAACACAGATATGAGCCCAAACAGTTTATTGGCCACAATGGATAGGAGACATAGCCTCCAATTCTCAAGTGACCGGGCATGGAAGCTGATGCCTGCATTAACCCATTGTTCAGAGTGGTGGATGATGTCCAGGAAATCAAAAAACATTGTCCACCTCTCCAGGCATGCAATTCTGTTTTGTCAGGACTCTGATTGGGAAAAAAGGGCCTCTTTGAAAAGCTAAAATCCTAATCCTGCACTATACAAATTTGCAGTATCCAAATTTGTTCTTCCTACTTGGAACAATTCATAGTCAGTAAGTTAACATAAAAACTAATCACAGTCACATGAAATATTGGGGTTCTCAGTAGAGCAAAACTCAGAATTGATGTAGGAGCCTATTTCCACATACCAGAACTCACAGAATATATCCTATGTGCTCTCTCTCTCTCTCTGTCTCTCTCTCTCTGTCACACACACACACACACACACACACACTCGCCTGAGCTAGATGAACTCAAATGAGGAATGGATACACAATTACAGAAGATTAGCAGACACAACATCAAAAGAATGAGTGCCTCTGAGAACTTGAGATAATTAAACAGCATGAAAAGTGACCCTGCAGAAAGAAAGAGATTTGATGAAGTAGATGAATCTTTATTGTAGAAGTTCCCTGAATGCTGAGAAGGATAAGTAAAACTTGACGGACCCTGGAGGTACTCGTTTTGTCAATTTAGATTTTCACATATTGAGTGTTCTTAAGGGGTGGCGTGTGCCACCACACATACAGAGTGCCCAGATTCCTGGGCAAGGACTTAAGCCACTGAAACTCCTTTTACCCCAACGAATCTCTCACAGTCCCTGTCTCCCATAAGCTGGTGGCCCATTTCATATCTTCTCTGCCTGGTATGTGCCTGTTGGATTAAAAAGTTGGTGGGTTGACATAGGAGGAGAGATTAAAGGCATTGACAATGAGTACTGAGCTGGATGACAGATTGAGCTGACAAGACAGCTGCCGCGGGTCCTGGAGCTGACAACCGATGGGTCACCGTAACACAGAGGAGAGAGGTGCTTCTTGTCACCACTGCCCTCGACTGGCTGCACAGATCAGTCCACCAGGTTAACAAAGGCCGTTGCTGAAACTGAGAAATGAAAAGTTAAGGATGTGTACTGAGGAACCTCCTGCCAGGAACACTTTCCTCAAGAGAAGTGCACGTTTGCAAGGAGAGAGGGCTCTCCATACAGGCCATGCAGCATGTGCAAAGTGGTCGTGCAACAATTAGCTGGTAATTTGGTCCCTGGAGACCATATGACCTGCCATTTCTCTTATTCTTCCTTCAAGATGTGTCTGCAAAGGCCCCCCTTACAGTCTGCTGCCCCCATCCCAGACTCCATTGTGCCCTTCCTCAGTGTGTCTTTACTATATGGATATGTCTGTAGAGAGAAAAATGCAAGTGACTCAGTCATTGGGCAATGACCCTGCATGTCTTTGGTCTCCAGGACCAGCAGAGGGCACCCAGAGCAGGGTCTCAGGAAGGGGATGTTGTAGAGGAAAAAGGTTACCATACTTTAAACGTTACGCAACCAGTGTAACATGTATAGGTGTCAAGTTGATTGCACTAGCAGAAGGTGATACACACATAGCCTTGATGCCAACCAGGTAAATCACATCAAATATTAAGAAAAACCATACACAGTAGAAAATGATCAAACAGGTGTTTCCTTTCTTCTTCTCCTCGTCCTCTTCTTCCTCCTCTTAATCCCCCCCCCCACTTCTTCTTCTGTGCTGGGGATCATACCCTGTACCTCTCACATTTTTTTTGTGGGGAGGTACCAAGGATTGAACTCAGGGGCACTCAACCACTGAGCCATATCCCGAGCCCTATTTCGTATTTTATTTAGAGACAGGATTTCACTGAATTGCTTAGCACCTTGCCATTGCAGAGGCTGGCTTTGAACTTGCGATCTTCCTGTCTCAGCCTCCAGAGCCTCTGGGATTACAGGGGTGTGCCACTGTGCCCAATTCATATGTTTTTAGTTATAAAAAAAATTTCTCTTTAATCAAGGCTTTTAGCATGGAACAGAATAAAATGGAAAGTCTGAAATAAAATGGAAAGTTTCCAATACATGGAAACATAAATCCATAAGTACAACACCATAAATCCATACATACAACACCCAGCAGGATAAAACAAAACAGGAAGTTTACACAATCCTTGTAACAACCACGGTCTGATTCTCAGATGCTTCATCTGCCAAGTGTGTGCTGCTGGATACAAGCACACTGTGGTTTCTGGGGTCACAACCAGCTGAGGCTGGGTCCCCAGAGCACTCATCTGGAAGGGCAGTGGTGGCGGTGGCTCTACTTCATAAACAGAGCAGTTACTAGCATATTGGAGCAGCGCACTGAACATCCTTTAAAAGTGGAAAACAAGAAGGCTACATAATCATGTTATTAGAAAGGTGTCAGCAAGAAAGGAGAGCTGTGTAAAGCCGGAGGCTGAAAAGTGACTCGCCAGCTTCGATTCTTTGGCTTCTCGGAACAATGAGATGTGAGGTTCTAGTTCACGGATCATATGATAAACCCATCCTGACTCTGTGCAACACCAAAATTCCTCCATTCAGATTGAGCATCAAATGGGTTTTAGAGTTGAGTTTGGCTATGTCCTTGGGCATCACGACATGCCAGTACTTGAGCTCCTTGTCGTATTTGCTGGAATAGTTAATTTGTTTGTGCAACCTGATGGCTCTGCCTGTGGGCCTCCAGTGCTGAGCCACTCTCTGAACAGCTCCCAGCCCCATGCACTCCCACTCTCTTTGGCCTCACTTGCCTGCGTAAGCACTCTTTCACTGAGCTTTGTCCCCCAGCCCTTTTTATTTTATTTTGAGACAGGGTCTTACTGTACTGTCTTCAAACTTGGGATCCTCTTGCCTCAGCCTCCCGAGTAGCTTGGATTATAGGCCTGCGCCACCATGCCTAGTTCAAAGAGATTTCTTGATAGATAAGAGTTAATTGATTGGAAGTTTTTCATGTCATCCAAATGTTTTGGCACCATTTAGACTGTCATTTAATCTGCTTTTGCTAGATTTAAAAAAATTCTGTGGGACATCTAAAATATCTTTTCTGGCCAACTCTGCAGGAAAGAGACTCATTAGGAGAGCCAGCAATCTATTTTTAAATGCTTAAGTATGGCCATGTTATTATTACTATTTTTTTTACAATGAATTTTTAAATGATTTTATTCTTGTAATTTTATTAGTAATGCATAAATGGTTAATGGACAGGCATCACCAACTTGACTGACCTAAATTGACTATACTGTGGAAAAAGTATATTCTATATTGTCCAACTTACCAATGACTATTCATAAAATAGTTAAAAATGTCATCTTGGGCTTAAGTTTACACAATAAATAAATTTAACTTTTACAATCAGCCATTATGTCTTTAAAAAACAGGCAAATAAACAATGTTATATTTCTTCAACTTTTAAAACATTTGCCCAAGTTGCTTGCTGGGATTAGAAGCACAGGGCTGACAAAGAAATCTGAGATAAAAATTTCTGTGAAACTGTCCATCTAGTGCTTTTCTGATGGGCAGGATTTATAGTGATGTCTCAAAAATACATCTTGAAGAATAATGGAAAAAATATCCTTGTTTATTTCTTCAATTTCTTCCCCCTTAAATGTCCACATTAATGAATCTTACAGTCCATGTGAAACATCTTTTTTTTTTTTTGGTATCGGGGATTGAACTCAGGGGTACTCAACCACTGAGCAACACCCTCAGCCCTATTTTGTGTTTCATTTAGAGACTAGGTCTCACTGAGTTGCTAAGTGCCTCGCCTTGCTGAGGCTGGCTTTGAACTCGAGATCTTCCTGTGTCAGCCTTCTGAGTCACTGGGATTGCAGGCGTGCACCACCATGCCCAGCTCACGTGAAATATCTTAACACGTGAGTTACACAGTGTTTACCATAGCAAAAGGCAGATCAAAAGCCAGAGCCTGGCAAGCTGGGATACGCTATGCAGCCCTCTCTTTCTCTGCTTTATTGACCTGGACACATGTAGATATGCCTGGAAACAAAAGACAGAACCTTGCAGTATTTCCACAATGATAATAATTAGCTTCCCTGTCAAGTAAAAGTAGCCATGCGGCCTAAGTCCAGTCACACAGAAAAGGGCAAGCAGCTCCTGGAATGCCAGCAGCAGTCCCTGGCTCTGTCTCCCGTTGTGGCAGAGGTGGTCATCTCCACTGTCATGCTGCCCAGGGGTCGGCAGTGGACACTCTCACAAAGAAGGCAGTCTGGTGGCTTCCATCTCTGCAGTATGGTTTGTTCCAGTATTCACAATGCATTTCAGTGAGTCACCTGTTCCACTGCACATGCCCATCAGATGACATCCAGGCATTAGTAGATCATCACCCTGACTGTGCTTGGCCTGGCACAAACTCTGGACAATGGATCAGCAGAGAGAACTTCAGGATTGGCCATTTTTCTGGTTGTATCTTTTTCCTCATTTTCTCATCCACAATTTCTACTTCTGTGCTGTCTTTCAGGGCCTCTAAAATGAGATTAAGGTTTGTGGGGAGAGCTGAATGTGATGAAATCTAGCAATCAGGGAAATAGGCAAGAAACCTTGCTCATCCATCTTTCTCTAAAGAAAGAAGTCACGTTCCAAGTTTTCTATACTGAAGTTATATTCAATTTGTGCTTACTACACTCTTTAAGTAATGCTTCTTCCACAGGACACTCCTGTACACCTGTACCGTCATCACAGTAATACATCACACTGGTGTTCATTTCTGTTTGAAATGGCTGATCCATCCTTTCACTTTGTTCTCAGTAACCATATGAATAATCAAAGTTCACTCGAGGGTGTCCTCTGCCTCGTCCTCGTCCTTGGCCTCTGAGGGAATCTCGGATATGACCCCTCTCCCTCTTCACACTGCACACTTCATCCTGATCATCTTTTTCTGTCTCACCTCCAACTTCCTGTGTTGTTTCTCCTGTTATTATGAGATGACTTATTTGCTTCAGGTTGACACCGAGAGCTGTTCGGGGATCCAGGTCTCTCCTGACTCTCTGGTCTTACTCGTCAAATTGTAGTGGTACCCACTTGTGTTTATTAGCTCTCTTTCGTTGCCTGCTTGACTGGGCCTTATCCTCACTGACATTTTCAACAGGACCATGTAATTTTGTTTCCCAGTTTTCTTTGCTCTCACTGACCTTCTCTTCTTTTTTCTTTTCTAATTGGTGGCTTCTTATTTCCTTGGCTGATGACACTCTGAGACTGCAAAAAGGTTTTTCCAGTTCTTACTAACCCTCCTGCTGTTGACCAGATTGCCATATTGCTGAAATCACTGGTCTTATTGGGTTTCCGTGTCTTGAGTTTTCCTGCTTTTATAATTTTGGGGGAACTGAACTTGGCTGCCATCTCACTGGGCCCAATGTGGTGGCCGACTCTACGATGGATTAAACATTTATTTTAGCTATTAAGTTAGTTATTACTCCTTAAGGCTTTCTGAAAGTGGTAGAGGGACTCAAGAAGGTCATACTGTTTTAATAGAAATATGGTCCATATGAAATAAGCTACTATTTAGATAGACTTCAGGACTTAGTCAAAATGGTTCTTATCAGAAGCCCAGTTTTTGAATTGGGAAACACATTTGTTAGAAGCATGATCCAGCATGCTCCGGTGCTGAAATCAGAAGCAGGGCAAGAAGTTCTTAAAAAAAAAAAATCCATTTATAAGCTCAGCAAGTCTTCTTTTCATAAGCAGCAACTTCTCTCCTGAATTGCTTCAGACTCACAGCTCCGACTGCAGAGATGGTTCTGCTCTAGGAAGCTCTGACATGATTCCAGTCTATTAATGCCTTGGAGGGTGCAGGACTGCATCTTTAATGCAGCTCTTGGTCTAATCTTCCTGCCAAAAAGGAGCCTACAGAACTCCAGGAGCCAAAATTGTTGCTGTAATATGAGAAGGCAACAAGGAAAATGCTTTTTGCTATCAAGCCACGTGTGCTGGGCTAAGAAACAGAATAAATGTCTTTCTGTGTGCGGTGAGGTGATAGGTACCCAATTTCTGCCTCTACGAGCTTACCGTATGAGAAGAGCATGGGACGGCAGTGTGCATAGTTATGGAATAAATGCTTCCTTGGAACAGAGGTTTAGTCAGTAAATAAAAGACTTTATATACTGAGAGGCTAAAGGTCTGATTTGCAATAAGATCAGGTATAATTTGAAATAAACTCAACTGATTAGCTCATAGTTTAAAGCCAGTGGTTAAACTGAACCAAAATCACAAACTAAATCTCATGAGGCCATTTTGTTTGGATCTGGGGAAAGAATTACTTCCTGTAAATGGTTCTTAAACTTTGGAGCTGCCTAGGAAAACTTTTAAAATTCTCACCGTCCCCCCTTCCCCCCAGATTTTCTGAATCAGAGGTGAGAGAATGGAGTCCAGGAATCCTGGATTTGGGAAACACTGAATGGAACTTGAAGAAAGGGTTCGATCTCAGGGCTAGGCAGATCTGGTTTTGAATCTTGCCAGGGTGCTCTCAAGCAAGTTTCTTCACTCTTCTGAGCTTTAGAACCTCAAAGAAGAATAACTTTGGGATGGATCAGTGAGATAGCACATGCTGAGGGCCTCCAAGTTTGGCACAGAGGCTGGACACTATTTGGCATATGGTAATTATGGGATGCTCTCCACTTCCTAACCCTAGAATACCCCTGAAACCATTGCCCTGAGGATTTCTATGGACATGCAGATGCCAATTAAACCTGAATCAGACTGCCACATAGCAGGTCAGGAAGTTGGTTGACTCACAGGAAGTTTTGGCATCCTGGTTATTTCTGATAACCTCAGGTTGAATCTGATTAAATGTGTGACCCAATCAAAGGCTGGCAGCCGTTGATGGAACCAGTTGAACAGGCCAGTGTAGGCCTTGGGGCTTCTGATTTACTGAGGGATAGCTCTAGCCCTGGGTCTTGCATGGGATAATCATGCTTTGTGCTTATAGGCCCTCAATATCTTTAGGGTTCACTTGATTGTCACCATAATTGGGGATGGCTTGCAGGTGCTGTCCCCAGAAAACACCTTGCTGGCCTGGCACTAGTGCCCTTTCTTCTTCCGAGGGCAGAACTGGAGGGAACTCAGGGGTATTTGAAGCCACAGGAGAAACACAACTGAGATTCCTGGAGTGGTGATTTTACTTGAAGCTTGGAAGGAATGCATTGTATTTACTTTAATAACGGATGGTGTTTATGAAGTGTTTGCTTGGTGCCTGGCACTTTTATTCTAATAACACTCTTATAGGAAAGTACTGGGCCAGGCACGGTGGCTCATGCTTGTAATCCCAGCACTTAAGGAGGCTGAGACAGGAGAATCGTGAGTTCAAAGCCAGCCTCAGCAATGGCGAGGCGCTAAGCAACTCAATGAGACCCTGTGTCTACATAAAACACAAAATAGGGCTGGGGATGTGGCTCAGTGGTCAAGTGCCCCTGAGTTCAATCCCCAGTGCCAAAAAAAAAAAAAGAAAGAAAGAAAGAAAGAAAAAAAAAATTAAATTCTGGGAGGTAGAAACTATTATAACCCTTTGTTTTGGCGCCTAAATCAACCCAGGGCCTTGCACATGCTAGGCAAGCTAATTCTTGTTTTATAGATGAAGAAAAACCAAGAAGCAGAGAGGTGAAGTAACTAGGCAAAGAACTATTGGAGAGGAATGACAAATATGAGGAAAGAGGGCATTCCTGGCAGAAGACACAGCTTGTGCAAAAGCCCTGAGGCAGAAATAAACATAGCTCGAGGAAAAGAAAGGCTGGTATACAGAGAAAGAAACCCAGGGCTGTCAGATCATGCAGTTTCTTATGGGCCATAGTAAGTTGTACTTTTAGGATAAGAGCAATGAGAAGTAATTTTTGCTTTTAATTTAACTTTTGTTATGGAATTTAAAAAGATGAGGTAGAATAGGCCAAATAGAAGATGAGGTAATAGGCCTTTATGTATATCACCCAGTGTCAACGACTGCAAGAAAGAAAATGAGGGGCTGGGGTTGTGGCTTGGTAGTGGAGTGCTTGCCTAGCATGTGTGAGGCACTGGGTTCGATCCTCAGCACCACATAAAAGTAAATAAATAAAATAAAGGTATCATGTCCATCTACAACTAAAAAAACATTAAAAAAGAAAGAAAGAAAATGACATGAGTAGTTTTATTACAAAGACAAAGAAACCCAGTGACTTCTGAGAAGGAGGAGCTGGAAGGAGCATAGTGGATGTGGCGGCCTCTGCAGTGACCAGGCAAGAGTGAGCACCAAGGCAAGACGCAGATTGACAGAGGGAAGCAGGAAGATTCCCAAGAAGTGAATGTGAAGGGGTCTTGGTTTGACTTTTCTCCAAAGGGACAAGGATTGGAGTGCAAGCTGATGAGTTGGGAGGCCAGAAAATATTGACCAGGAAGCGAGGAAGAGAGATAGGGAAAGAAAGAAGGAAGGCAGGGAGAGGCTGGGATTGTGACTCAGTGGCAGAGTACTTGCCTCGCATGCATGAGGCACTGGGTTTGATCCTCAGCACCACATAAAAATAAAAGTAAATAAATAAATAAGGGGGCGGTTCCAAGATGGAGGCCTAGACGGACGCTGTGGTCAGTCTCTCCAGAGCCAGAGGTTGAAGTTGTGGAAATACCATCTCCCAGCCAGCTTCTGGATATCATCATACAGCTACCCGGGCAGGAATTTCACTTGCGCATGTAAGCAGGGCCACCAGCCAGCAGCCATAGCCACAAGCAGAGTGCCTTCAGCAGCAAGCGGTGGCGGAGCTCAGCCTCAGCGGCTCAGCCCAGGGCTCGCCCCGGGCGGGGCCTGCTCCTACAGGGGTACCTCGCTCCAACGCCCACCCAACCAGGCAGGGCCCCTAGCAGTTGCTCCCGTGGACACACAGCCCCAGCCGCTAGCCACTTGGGTGCCCAAATTCAGGGTAAGAGTCGCTCCAGAGACGCCAGCGGAGACAGCCCGCCGCACTTCCGCTCCAGAGCTCCGGTGCACCGGCAGGAGCCGCAGAGGGCCCAGAT